>JALIZH010026308.1:0-65782 GCA_030522465.1 Rhipicephalus appendiculatus
TATTGAAGGCAATGCTCAAGCGTCCTACAAGTTCTCGGAAAAGCAGTGTAAATGCACAATAAATAAATCTGAAATGCGGTGGTGCAGTTCATGTTCTGATTTATTAAGATTCAGAGAGCGCCATATATTCAATATTTCCAAAATATCATTTTTCTACAGCGCTAGCTGTCATTTCAAATGATCATTGCCGAGATAAGCATACGGCTTCGAATTTCATGGGCGCGTGTGAGAACGCAGCCACGAGTGTTAACTTGGCGAAAACGGACCTGCCAAGGCAGTGTATTCGACCCGCTGATCAGGCATAAGAGAAACATTCATTTACCAGTGAAATCGAGATTCGCTCTATCTATTATAATTAGCTCCTGTCAACGTACCGTGTGCAACGCTTCGCAGCTCTGGCCGCAGTCGGTGTGTGTCGAGGGCATGCGGTGGAGCATTCGAGTAAACCGTGCTAATGGCTGTACATATATAATATATAATGCCTGTTACAGTTTGATTAAAGCTGATAGCCACAGCTACAACCACAGTTGCCCTTGTTCAGACATGACTGTAGGATCTTTTTCACGAAGAAATGGACAGGGGTATGACCCAAGTTCACTTCGTTTTCTCGATTTCAAGGATATCATAGTTCAAATCAAGGAGAAGAAATGGACATGGACCGGGCAAGCGCGTAGGCAGGATGGCGGTTGGTCATTAAGGGTAACTGACTGGAATCCAAGCGGAGGCAAATGTGCGTGGGAGAGAAAGGAGCTTAGGTGGGCCGTTGAGATTGAGAAGTTTGCGGGTACAACATGGCAGCAGCAAGCACAGGACGGGGTTGATTCGCGGAACATGGGAGTGGCGTTTGCCCTGCAGTGAGCCTAGTCAGGCTGCTGCTGATGATGATGGTATGACCTTGTGGTAGAATACGTGACTGCCATACAAAAATACGTGGCTTCGACTCCGGCTGTTGTCATGCCTTTATTTTTTAAATGCGAATGCATTTATTAGTCAGGGCTATGTCAGGCGTCGGTGTCCGCATCTCTCCGCTCTCACTCCCTCTCCCATAGCAACAGCTGCGGACGCGCGCGCTTATCCTCGCCCCTAGCAACCGGAGCAGGTGGTGCGGGCGGAGTAGCGGAGAGTGAGTGGAGAGGAGGAGCGCGCTCTGGTGTGTGAGGGAGCTTGCATCGCGGGAGCTCGGCGGAGCTCCCGCGTGTGTGGAGAGAGTGTAGGAGAGGGTAGGGGCATGCTTCGCCGCTCCTTCTCTCGCCATTCGCTCTCTCTCCTCCCAGCGCCCCACTCTCCCGTCCGCTCGCTCGCACGTATATAAAAAAAGAAAAAAAAACACGCGCTGCGCCATGCTCTCGACCGGGCTGCAGAAATTAGGCGCCTTTCCCGTCTTCGAACCACACCCACCATATATAAATGGAGTGAAGCGCGCGCGAAATGCATTCGCATTTCCTCACGATGCCCTTCGGGGAGGTGGGGGCATTTTTTTTAATTTTTTCGCTTACATCGAGATTTCTCACCCAGTGACAACGCCTTCAATGCCGGCACCACATTTTCCGCCACGTGAGCCCCGTCTCGCTATCGCGTTAGCATTGTATAAGTTGGGGTATGGACTATGAAACACTTGCGGCGCATACGCGCATGCTATGGGTCGCGGTATGCCGATGGGCTCCTCCACGTGACGGTTGGAAAGCGTTTGATAATGTAGTGGGAGGGATGGCACGGTATTCATGTCCCGACCTGCGAATAATGTTGGTCATACGCCCACACAATCTTTTGTCAATCATGTGATAGATAGATAGATAGATAGATAGATAGATAGATAGATAGATAGATAGATAGATAGATAGATAGATAGATAGATAGATAGATAGATAGATAGATAGATAGATAGATAGATAGATAGATAGATAGATAGATAGATAGATAGATAGATAGATAGATAGATAGATACGGCCAAAATACCCAAGGTCTGCTGAACAATGCTTCGCATTTATAGGATCACACTGTCGTATAATAAACGGCGGATAGCCGCCAAGCCCGACGATGTCGACAAGGCCAAAACGGCGCATACCACCGACCCGCCCAGCATCAAGCGCCGCATTTGTGTACAAGGCCGCGCCGGGCTATTTCACATACGACAGCGCGGCCACCTCAATTTGGTAATCGATAACTATCTTCGCTTAGAAATATAAATTTCATTTCCATCAAGGAAAGGTCATATCATTGGAGCAGGAGAAGGGAGATATTGTAGCACGTCTGCTGAACATGAGGTAGCAGTCTAGGCCAACGAACCTAGTAGGGCGATGCAGGAAAATTATTTCGCACGCATGAAGAACATTTGCGTCACTGACAGTTTGAAAAATATTGATTGCAAGCTAGCACGTATTTTGGAAACTTTCATCCTGCGTACGTAAGGGAATAGAAATGACTGTAGCATGGCATCACTTTTCTGCAAGTTCAATAAAAATATCAGATGTTCATCATTATCCTGCGTATGCATCACTGAACAGCTCACCTGTGTTATTAAAAACACTATAAAAGATGGAATTCTGAATTCTATTCCGTAGAACTCACGAACAAATCTCCAAGCTGATATGGATCCCATCTCTCACATCTGTCGCATCATGTCTGTGACGTTGCTAGTAGCAACTATAGCACTCGCTGCTCCTCCCGTTGTAAGTGCATTTTGTTTCAAAATTATTCGCATTCACCCGTACCGTCAAGACATTAGGTGAGCTCTTGTCATGGCTAGTATTTAAAGGGCTAGCTGTGATACATCATTACTCATCGATTTTCTGGAAGTCTCCGCAGCCTACTTTCCCGTCACTCGTCGCCCTGTTGTTGTACTATTTTACGTTCGTGATATTCCTAGTCACTGTGCTTAAATCGAAAACTGTTTATCGTCCAGCTCAACAAAGTATTTTGTATATATACATTCATAACCTTCTTATTAAAATCTTTTTTTCGTTATTTCCACGCGATCATGATTCGCGCACAAAAAAGTGTCCCTCATGTAATCAATCGACAGAGGCCACTCTAGGGTGTATGGAAACCTTCACGATGGTTTCTGAACTTTCTGATCGAACCACACGCAAGAACTGAGTAGCTGCATTAATTCTCGAAGTAACAAGAGCACCAGTGGTAACGCTGGTGAAGAATCACGTACTGCAGCAGCAACCCACGGAGTCGGGCTGCGGTTTATTGTGAACAAACCCCTTTTTCTACTCATCGGGAGGCTCGATTTTCTTCAGCTGGAGTGTACGATCCAACTTGTATAAATTATAATCCGCAAATCAGTTTATCAAGTCTGTGCAGGACGGTCTCTTTGTACGGTGACTGTTCCTTTCGCTGAGTTCAATTTCACCCAATAAAAAACTTATAGTTTCGCCACTAGCGCAAAGCAATGAATAGCGATAGCAAGAAAGTAGAATGTCACACGAAGAACGACAAGTAGCTCGATACACGCAGAGCACCGCCGCAGCACAAAGGACGCTTCAAAAGGACGCATAGGTATACACAGGACGAGCGTGAACCAACAACTGTCATAGTAGTTACGTGTTTGAATTTGAGCAACGCGCTGCGAGTGTCCACAATGCAGAAGACGACGCTGTTGTTGCCTCCGACATGGCTCATACCCACGCAGGGGGGATTACCCAAGAATTGATTATATGATACTGTTAGACATTTCGATGCTGTTTGACATTTCTTTTTCATTTAAACTGCGGCACGTGGAATGACCACTCTGCGTCTCCTGCCACGCGGTGGCGACTGACGCCAAGTGTGCCCGGTCTTCTTTTTTTTTTCCTTCGACATGATGAGTGGTACAGATGGGGGGCCACTTTTTCGTGCGCGTCTCAAGGCCAGTTTTCAATTTGAAAGACACTGTAAAAGCGTTGCGTGATAGAAAACACGCTCAAGCTGTTCCGAGATCTCAAGCTGTTCCGAGCGGCCAATGGTGCATATGAATATATCGCCATTATAACGCTGGTACAAGCATGGAGCGTGGCTGTGTTGGCTAGCGCTGCAGGCTGCGGAGCGAGGGGTCGCTTGTTCGTATCCCCGATCAGGTGCCTTGGAATTTTTTTCTGCTGATCAATTTTTGTTTATGCCTTTTTATATATATAAATACATATACATATCCGGGACATGACGGCGACGGCAATGGCAAAAATCAGCCGAAAGTGTCCATATAATTGCTATCGCAATAATACCATTTGAACTTGCTAATGCTTGACGGTCGCAAACATGTAACAAGATGCATTAAACAAATATGTGTAAGATTTTGAACGCACTAGGCTTGAATGCGCTAACTAAAAATGCAAAATAATGTGTCTTATTTAGAGATACAACATAAATCATTCTGACACGCCATGTGTGCATCGACCACACTACATTACCACATACGAGTCACTGCATCTATTGTTCATTTCCTTATTTCCTTCCCTCCTGTCCCTCTCTTCTTATACTCCCCTTTCCCATTCCGCCAGCGTAAGATAGCCAACCATCTTTAGCAGACGAAACCGGTTTTTTGAGTATGCGTGCGCGTTCTCCTTTGGTGAAGCCAAGTAATCTCATTTTTTCGAAATAAACATTATGCATAATTGCAAATTATGGGTAAACTGCATATGTGCACATTCATCTAATTACATTCAGCTGTGTTTTGAGGATCCAAGATGGAAATTACAATAACGACGCAGTATGACGCTACCGCAACCTTATTTGTATTAAGACCACTGTAAGGAAGCAGCCGTAGCAATGCATACTGTCGCGCATGCGATGAAAGCTCGCTGTTAGACTTGCCGGTCATTACGCTTGTGATGCTGGAAATCGTGAACGTCGCCTATTCAAATTCCAGAGGCCTCCAACGACCTTTTGGTAGAGCCACTACATTTAACAAATCATTTCTTCCTGTCGCCATCTAGGAATGGAATAACTTACAGGAAGCCATCGTCTAAAAGCGTGACTCATGCATAATCAGACATCTACTAACCATTCACTTACACGTGAAAAAAACATTAGCACTCCACATACGGTTATGTATTACATACTTTGTATGAGTACATTTTGTGTGCGTGTGCTTTCGGATGCCACGAAACTCTTTGTTGTGTATTTGTACTACTCTTTTTTCTTTTTAACGCGATAGCGTTTAAGAGCTCGTTTCACAGAAATTCCGGCGTCGGTGTCAGGCGTCGGCGTCGTTGGCTGTGAGCGAAAAATAATCATCTTGTCCGTGACCGAAAAATCGGGAAAGATGCAAATAAAATAAATAATAAAAATTTCCGGGTCCGAGTGACGATCGAACCCGGGCCGTCTGCGTGGGAAGCAGGTGTTCTACCACACAGCCATGCCTCTGCTTGGAAATACAGTGAAAATAACCTCCTCTGCTTGGTAATGCAGCGAAAATAATTTTCATGCTTCCTAAACGCAAGCGTGCTTTCTATAGGCGTCGCAATGTAACATGTAATATCCCAGGAGTGTTGCGTGGTACAAGTGTACATTGCCATCGGGCGTCAGAATATGCGACTATCATAACGATTTCGTAGTTTAAAGCCGGCCACAAATTACAAACGGCACACACCTTACTGCGCGTATTCCCTTAACACCACGTAGTGGGTGCATAGCAAGTATGCACTAAGTGGTTGAAGTAGGCACTCGGGACAGGATGTCGCTATCGCGTTCAACTCTTAAAGGCGAAGATTAAGGGTCCCCCAATTTTTAGATGTGAAGCATCTTATGGCGAAGCTTAATCCGGTGGTGGTGGTGGTGGTGGTGTGCCGGCGTGACCACCTTTACTGCGCATGCGCAAACCTTTAAAAAAAATGAAAATAAAAAACCTCCTCTCCCCCCTCTCTCTCCTCTAGGCATCCCTCCCCGCGGCAACCACACCCTCACTGCGCATGCACCCCCCTCCTCTCTCCCCTCCCACGTTGCCCCCCTCTCTCCTCTAGGCATCCCTGCCCGCGGCGTCCATACTCCCCACTGCGCATGCGCGTCCCCCCCCCCCTCTCTCCTCTCCTACGCTCCCCCCTCTCTCCTCTAGACATCCCTGCCCGCGGCGTCCACACTCCCACTGCGCATGCGCGTCCCCCCCTCTCTCTCCTCTCCTACGATCTCCCCTCTCTCGCCTCGCGACGCCGACGCAGGCAGCGTCTGCTAGCGAGTTTCTTGGTTGAAAAAACCGACTGCTCGCGCTGCACAACCGTTCACTGGCCACCCCACATATATGGCAATGGATCTTGACCTCCAAGGTGGTGCCGGTGGGAGATTTCTCCTGTGCGTTGTTGAACAATAAAAATTCGCAGCGTGCGCGTTAACTAAAAGCGGACTGCGGGTCTCTGTGTCCAGTCGGAGTCTTCTGTCTCTCATTGCCCATTAGCAGAGATTGGCATGTTCCAGTAGGAAACACCGCTCCATCACTGCGTGCTTTGCGCCTCCCCAGTTTTCTGTCCTGCGCAACGCTGCGATGAGCACCAGCGTCAACGCCACCGCCAATGTAAGCGTTAGCGCCCGCTGCTTCACATCTACACATGGTTCCCTTTAGCGGGAGATGGTGCAATTTTTTTTGATTGGTTTTTGTATCAGATGATATCTTTTTGCTGTTTGTTCTCTTTCCACCCCCTCCCCCCCTTTATCAATGCTTCTAAGGGGCCCTTATGGGTCAAATAAAATATGATGATGATGACGGATGAGCGGTTTTAAACACCCACCCGTTAACAACTTGCGCTAGCATATCTGCTGCCGCGGTGGTTCAGTTGTTACGGTGCTCGACTGCTGACCCGAACGACGTGGGTTCGATCCCTGCCGCGGTCGCCGCATTTCGATGGAGGGGAAACGCTAGAGGCCCGTGTTCTTAGATTTAGGCCAATGTTGAAAAACCCCAGTGGGTCGAAGTTTCCGGAAACCTTAACTACGGCGCGGGTCATAATCACACTGCGGTTTTGGAAACAAAAACCTCACATATTGTAATAATTATTATTATTATTATTATGAGCGTGGTATCTGGTGTCATGCTACGTAAATATACCGTGTGCAACTAAGTAGCATCCATCGTGACCTCTCTAGTGATAGGGGGGCCAGTATTATTGCCTGTGATGACAAGTCGCACCTGATTTCTGTGTAATGAATATTCAGCTCTTTGACAGGTACACGTTATTTATAGCATCATGGCACGTGGTGGCCCGACGCAAAGAGCACGTGGTGGCCCGGCGAGTAATTATTCATGGAGCCGCTTCTCGAGATCATAGAAACGGCGAAACCATTTATTTAAGGGTAGGGGGTGGGGGGCGTGGATGTACATAGAGCGCCCCTTTCATATGAAACCCGCGCGCGTGACCGGATTGAGCTATACTGCGCAACATGAGCAGCTACATAGGTCTGCTAAAGCACTAGGTTCCCTGCTATTGGCGCATGGTTAAGCTCGATGAACACTATGGGGCGTAGTACTTAGGCACCTATTCTAATGAAACGTTGAATTCACTATGAGGGCCATTTGAAACAAGGACGTGGGGGGTACATCATGCGTTGAAATGCTTATGGGGCCATATTGAACCTATAGGGCACGAATTTGAAGTCATGGAGCCTATTGAGTTTAGTGAAGGGGGTATTTTCGAAATGTTTTCGGGAACAGCCATCGGCCAATAGAGGTATCCTGTTTCGCAGGGACTGCGCGAAATTGTGCTGTCACATATTTTGGCCCCAACCTGTCTTTCTGCACCCTTTCATAGCTCACGTACTGAATTATTCGGCGAAGCTTTCGGGGTTATTGGCCAGTTCCTACAAACATTTACATTAAATGGGAAGTAAATATATATGTTGATATGTGCGACCTTTCGGTATTTATTTTCAGATGTCATGGCTGATTCACCAAAACATAATATACGAGAAATATTCAAACAGAATCTGCAATTTTGTGCCGTAATCATTTCGTAGACATAATAACATGAATGCACTTTTTCTATTGCAGAATAAGTCACTAGACAGCTACTGCACAGCCACAAGTGAGTGCGCTTACGGTCTCTGCTGCCTGAACCCGATACTTGGTCCTTACCCAACATGCAGGCCTCTTGCAAATTTGGGAGAGCAATGTCGTATCAGACCAACCAGTGGAATCTATCCGCATTTTTGTCCCTGCGTTGATGGAGGTAAAGTGAATTGCTATTTCGATGGCCGTTTTAATACCCCACTCGATGCAAGCGTTGTTATGTCTACATTTAGCCTGTGCGTGGTTTTCCCAGTTCCTTACGAATTTGGTTGACGCCCCTCTGAGTACATAATGACGATAGTAAAATGCCCGAAAATATGTAACATCTTTATGTTCCTTACGCGCGGTCGAGTCATATGATGTCATTTGTGACATAGAACAGTTTCCCGAAAAGTGATAGATACATATCCATTCACAAAGCTACTAATAAGACACACCTTATACCAGGGGGTCTCAAAAACGCGGCCCGCGGGCCGCATGCGGCCCGCGAGGCTCTCAGTTGCGGCCCGCGGCCCGCACATGATTGTCTTCGCCCCACATTGTTTTTATTTTCTTATTAAGTACGCTCGTGAGCTACACAGGCATGACTGGTTTAAGGCATTGTCTTCGTGAGGCATCCCGTGTGTTCACCTTGTTTTGAAACATAACCGTGAAACAAAAATTATATTTCCGAATCGGCGCCCAGATTTGACAAGTTTTGGAGATCGGTACCGACAAAATTTTGGCATCCTGGCACCAAATCGGTCCCCTTCAGAAATGGCCTGTATATGAGATATGGGACATTTTCGTTCAAATGACAACGTTTGCTGGCAAATTGTTCAAACTCCCCCCCCCCCCCCCCCCCCGCTTCTAACACTACCCCGGCCCTTGCTAGACTGAATTGCGTGAATGCGGCCCGCTGGTTGAGGTGAGTGTGAGACCCCTGCCTTATACCCTCGGGCTGACAAGGTATCAAAACAGCTGACAGCAGCGTCTTCTGTGATCAACGTCGCTCGATGGACTATGACTCAGCGTCCGCCTAGGAAATGCCTCCTAACAACAGATGGCGCCAGAAGACGATCCATCAAAAATATATACGGTGCGGCACCCACTGAAACGTGTGCTGACCACCAAAGTATATCAGTTCTTCGTCGTGCACAATTTAAACCGTATATACAAACTGAAACTTGTGTTCGGTTTAGATTTGTGTCCTGATTGATCATGTGCGGGTTCGAGACGATTGGGCAGCGTTTCCGAGTGTCCATACCCTGTGATGACTACGTACTTAAATACATCGCATGTGTGCGTCAAGCTCGTATGCGTAAAAATGAGCTCACTGTGTTAAAACAAGAACTCTTGAATTCACTGAAAACAAGACTACAATTTTTTGAAATTAAAATATGTTTCCTAACAGTCAAGTCAGAAGTGGCAGCCGCCGCCAATACATGCCCGGAACACCTTAATTTATTTTTGGCGTGAAATATCATTTCCTGATACTCTCGACTTGTTCATCATTTGCTACTTGTCTTGCAGTCTTTTATTCAAATGGATGAAGGTGCAATACGAACCAACGGGGAAAGCCAGATATCGCGGATTTCAGAAGTGCCTCGGTGACTTGCTTGTCCTATTGCCGCTTGCGCCGCGGGACACACAACGCAGGCGCACTGTGAACGTGCAACAAGTGTGATCACTCCCGCCTGCATAGTATAAAATCGGGACTGCCTGTTCCGCAACAGAACTAAGCAACTAATTTAGTCCAACGCAGCTAGCTGGAGGTGGACGCTACTGCAGTGCCACCCGCTGTCGGCGCTTGAAGCTGCTTCGCGCCCCAGCGCCGATTTTTCAAAGTGAAATTGGTCTAGAAACGTTGCCCATTTTTGCATTGAGAGTCGGCGTGCCTCTTCCTTATTTGACCCTTGTTGTAACCAAGCGAACGAGCACCACAATTACTGCCTCATCCGTCGCGTCTGCCAATCAGGGCTCAAAATGCAGGTGACGTGGCATTGTCGTTTCTCTCGACGGCAAGAGAGGGTGAAGTACTTCGTACATATCGGCGAAGCTTTTTTCTCCATAATGGAGCTAACGCTTTGATCTTTTTCGACGAAAACACGTACTTATGAAAAACAGGTTCATTACACCAGAAGCATTTAACGCTATGGCCTGATACCATAGCACAGGTGTTTAACTCTTTCATTAGGTCATAGAGGCCTTCATAAGTCGACAGAAAGCTAGTACATCCCTGATGTGCCATAAAAGTATTCGTTTAGTGGCACGTAGTGTCATTTTTTGCAAGAAGCGAACAAACGTCGGAGTACCAAAAGTTTCGAAGTTGTGTGAACTTACTAAACAATCAGGACTTACGCAGTGAAACGAACTTTTCGCCATGCTCATCAGATAAACAGAGGCGGCCCGGAGCTGGAGCGGCTCGTTCCAACGGTTAGCAGAATTTACTTTGTCGAAGTGGCCAAGCGATTTTCCACATCCTCACCGAGAAGTCCAGTCAGCATCGTGATCACGCTGGCGCAGTGACGATCCAGTGTGGATAGGCCGTTGTAGGTGGAGCCGCGGCCTCTTCACAGCAGTCTCCATAGTAATGTCGGTTAGCCCTTCCTGCGACATGCTAGTGGACAGATGGGAAACGCCTACATCTGATGATCTCGGGGATTTTTCAGCGGACGGAGAGACGACAGAAGATCGATGACAAGCCTCCACGACGTGTAACGCCTCAGTTAGACCGCGTTTATTAAGAGCCTAAGAAATGAGGTACCGACCATACCGAAGGCAGATGTGACAGACAAGGCAAGTGACCACAAGCTATCATGAAGAACGCCACTTGATTTACCAAGTACGGACAACAAAAAAGTTTTCATTAAACGCCCATCATACTCATTTTTCTCTATCGAGGTGAGGGAGCGGAATTGCATTGACTCATTATGCCTAACATTGAATAAACATCAACTTTTCCCAATACGATATGTTAGTAAGGAATGATGACCAAAATAAGTCCGATGTCGACTCTCAATGGTTTCATCTAGGCTAATAAATTTGTTACGTTGTTATATATTGCACTCTTAGGCTGAAATAGTTGTGTTGGGTTAGATTTAACCACTATTTAATTGCACGATAAATGGTTTTCTAGTAAGTTTATCATAGGCACATGTGATGCGTCTGCTTTTTGTATCGGTACGAAGTTTTTTTCGAGATATGCTTTTACGTGTTGTATACTAGCTTGGCAAACAAAATGCCCACGTTCTATAATCTCGACACGCGGTATTGAAAACATAAACAAATGCGAAATGTGGAACGAAGTGGGAGCCGGTTGTGCTGCTTCAACTTCAGGACGAATGATGAAGGCTAGGTATTTATATCGCGACGGCTGATGGAAGTGTTCGTAACAAGATGGCGTAAAGGTTATGTTGGGCAGGCGCCTGATGTTCTGGGCTACTCAGCGCCTTTTGAGTTTTTTGAGACGGTGGCATCCTTTGAATATCATGTTGGTATTGGTGAAATTCCTCTGGACAAGTAGGTTGAGTTTGAGGAGAGAGATTGAGAGAATACAGGATAAGACGCACGTCTCTCTTTTTTCTCTTATTCTCAGTTTGCACCACAAAGTCTTTCGTTAAGCTACGTACCAAGTCGCCCAGTGTAACACTCTGCTAAAGTACACTGAAGGCGTCGTGAACGATGGCTTTTGAACGTGACGAGCCTTATTGTCCTGATCTTATGAATTCAAGGAAGGTATAGGGATACTTATTTGTAGTATTTATCTGGGGTGTAGTAATTAGGATATAATTACTACACTACAGTTAAATAGAATAAATAATGTCGCCTAGACCTTATTTGGCTTCGTCATCTGTTCGCTTAAGTAAGTTGTGTCTAACAAAGAAAACGAACCCTTGATCGTTGCTCCTCTATCATTTTTGTCCTGTGACACATTTTGGTCAGGATTGCTACCAGAGCCAAGAAGTTGAAATGATAAGACACGTGAACATCATTGTCGCCTGTGTGTGCGTGATACAGGTCTTCTTTGCAGTTAACAGGCGGCAAAAAGTTCCCTTATAAATTGTCCACCTTGTGATATCCTCCTTGTAGAAGCCTGTTGAATACCGTCAATGCAAAAATGAGCATTGGTCACAATAGCCATTGGATCCCGCTAGTGACAGGTGCTGACATGTTTACACAAGCTGAGCCATTCGTCCACTTCAGGAGCGCCCATGCAGGGGAAAAACGTCAGGATCTCGAGGGTGGCCGATGATGACAAGGGCACTATCTCTAGATTGAGGTTTCTGTTCATATAGTCGTGTATCCAGATGCTCAGGTGGGCTAGTCGGCGTTTTGACTGATTGGACGCTTCATAGTGGATAAGGAAAAAAAATTCGGCATATCCCACGTACCTTAGAAATCGATGTTATGTGAAGCATGCGGAGGGAAGGTGACATTGTTGTGATTTTTTTATTGAGTGAAACGTTACAAAATGACGCTAAAGATATGTACAAATGTTGTACGCACACAGACATATGTTGAATCGTTGCATATGTTTTATATAACCAGTTGTTCACAGTTGCGAAACGATGCGAAAAGCAACATGGCTTTTAGCAGCACCAGAGGCGGTAAGCTGACATGCAGCGGTTTTGCTCGCGAAGATGGTAGCCCTGGACACTGCCACATAAGTCCACTTTAGAGGATGCCGTTTTAATTGGATAAGGCGCTCACACAGACACGGAAACTAGAAGGGAAATACGCGAACAACACAGGCGCCACTCGCAACTATAGTTTATTAGAAAGAAAGGCATATACATATAGATCACTTATGTCACATGAACTGGCTAGTGAAGCTGCAAAAAAGAAAGAAGAAAAAAGATACACATGGGGCTAGAAAACGCGTGCGTCAGATCAGACCCTCAGAGTGCTGATGAGATATGAAAACTCGTTGTTTGTTAATGTGATGGAGGGTGTGCTTACGCATTTTTCCCCACATCTCCTAATGTGAAACGCCTCTATCAGCTCTCTGGTGGTCTGACCTGCGTGTTTCGATAAAATAGTAGAATCACAAAAAAAAAGGGGGTGGCACCCGCACGAGCTGCAATGTTGGGGCATGCGTGAACTGCATTTTGTACCGAATGATATTCCGTGTTCCTGCAACCTGGTATCGATACATCTTCCCGTTTGGTCCTATGTAAATTTGACCACAGGACAATGGTACCAGATAAACAACACCGGTTTCACACTTTATATACGACTGCCTGTGATTCACGCCGCATCCTCGTCGTTCTTGAAATCTTGCGCTTTGCGATAGTTTTCTATCTACTCTGTTTCACAACTTTTCCTTGTAGTGTCCGTGTCTGTGTGCGCGCCTTATCAAGTTAAAACATGCAGCAATACCAACTAGCCCACTTGGCCGGGTTAGTGGATGACGCTTAACTACAATTGACGTTAACCCGACGTGACGGCTGTATCATAGGAGTAGATATATAATGTTTATAAAATGTTATAGCTAGCACAGCAACCACAACTGACGTTACACGAACAGTGGGGTTTAATTGAAAAGCAGTTGCGAGATCTGGCGTGGCTCTGTGCTAGAATACTTGATTGCCACCACACCGTGTTGCCACTCATAATGCTGGGGTTCGATTCCTGCAGGGACCCTGACATTTATTCTTCGCATTCGTCGGGTCAATGCTGCCGATGTCAGCTTTTTCTTAACGCTCTTGCGTTAAAATTACCAGTTTATGTTCTCGCCGTTCCTGGGTAGATATAAACTGTCAGTCACCTGTGGCACATACCCGCATACCTATGGCACATACCAGCCCGTGGTGTACGGGTATGTGCGACACGTGTCTGACGCAAACGGCTTGACGACGTACGGGACGGGACTGCCACATCATTCATGACATGACCAGCGAGTCATATTCCTCAAACCATCTTACCCTCCCATACTACCTTTGATTTACCCCAAGTTAAGGGGGAGAGGGGGGGGATCACGAGAGCACACTGACGTAGGCGGATAGATAGATAGATAGATAGATAGATAGATAGATAGATAGATAGATAGATAGATAGATAGATAGATAGATAGATAGATAGATAGACAGACAGACAGACAGACAGACAGACAGACAGACAGACAGACAGACAGACAGACAGACAGACAGACAGACATGCCAAAAGTGCTTACGGTACGCAAAGAAATGCTTCGCATTTCGAACCGGCTTCACTAATATTTTTCTGTGTCGCTGACACACAATCGCCGTTGAAATTTTGGCTGATAGTATGCACTGTCGCAATCGAGTGGCTGCGAAGCAGCCGATGAGTAGCAGCCTATGCCGGAGTTTCTCTTTGGTGACAAGCGCTACACGGTGAATCGACGCCTTTCAGTAAATTCAGTAGTTGTGCACATATCATGGGCTTGATAGGCGCGTGGACAATATTGGCGTGTAAAGGGTAGCTCATTGTCTGACGTAACGTCGGCACTCAAGCTGGGTAAGAAGCGTCAGCTGTATTGAACCTAAGTGTACACAACGGTGCGATGTTGTGCATATCAAAACAACGCTCGTTGGCGGATTCAAGCAACGCTTGGTAGCTGCTTCCCGTGTCATTGAAAACAGTGCACTAAAAATGGATAGCCAACACTGCAAAACTGATCGTTGTTCTGTTAGCGTCTGCCTTCCATTCTTTCTATCTTTCAGTCTTCAATATTCTCAGTCAGCGCATGGTCAAAACGTTGACATGAACCAGTTAGCCCTAGTCATCGCCTTAGCAACACCACAGCCACAATTGTCATTGCCCCGACAGAATGCCTGAATTCGATGCCTGCTGGAGCCATGATTTCATTCTTTGCTTCTATCCGAATATTTAAATCATCAGCAACGCCGCCAGCGCCATATTTTCTGCAACATGGGGCCTCTTTACCGCTATCGCATGATGATTTTCAAACTCTATTCTCGCTTTTCCTCATTTGATGCATACTGTGGATCACCTGTGGCGCATGCCCGTATAAGACGGGCTGCGTTATGCGTGTATGTGCCACACGTGACTGCTGGAAATGGTTTAATCGGAGTACGCGACAGGCAAGTCACGCCCTTCATTTCACGACCTGTGAATTGCGTTTGTCACAAACTCATCTCCTCCAGTGCCCATTTTGGTATGTACTAAGCTAAGGAGACGACCATAGGTGGGGGCAGATGTAGGCAGCTAAATTGATAGATAGATAGACAGATAGATAGATAGATAGATAGATAGATAGATAGATAGATAGATAGATAGATAGATAGATAGATAGATAGATAGATAGATAGATAGATAGATAGATAGATAGATAGATAGATAGATAGATAGATAGATAGATAGATAGATAGATAGATAGAAACAGACAAAGTGCCTTTGGTTCGCTGAAAATACGTCGCAATTAATATATGCTCCCTTGTGAAGAGGCAGCGAAGGTACCGACTATCTGGCAAGTCAAACCATCTCATCTCATTTTCCCCCCAATGATTTAGCCGAGCCGCCCTTCGTCCGCTGTTCCCAATGAATATATCGCTTTCTGGGACTAAGTTTGCTGAAGCGAAAGATGTGAGCTCCTGAAGTGACGGATCATTGTTCCATGAGTTGCTAATACGCCATGGTTGCTTCTAAGTGATAGCTTTTAATTGTTGTCTCTTTATTTTGTACTGCAGCTCGCTGCGATCGAAATATATACATGTGTGTGCCACCACGTGCTGATGGTTATAACTTTATAATGTTTGGTAGAAGTCGTAAATAGTAAGTAAAAATTCACGCATTTTGAAGCAGACGTTTCAAATAAAAGCTTATGTCATGTAGTTTGCTATTACCTCTATCGCTGCGAATTTTAATGATTTATTAAGCATATATTTCGGCGGTTCGCTTATTAGATGCATATTGTCAATAATAAAATAACTAAGACGACATCCTGCAGCTTGTGCTAGTGGATCTATTTCCTGGTAAATTCATTCCCTTCAATGATCTGTCTATTCCACACGTTGTTAAGTTTCACTAGACCTATCTTTGCCCAATGTCGTCAAATGTCGGCAGAAACACCGTCGCGACGTCGGCAAATAGTGCCCGCACTGCCTTCACCCGCATCGCTCTGATGTCGGCTAGGCAGTGTCGGTCCAATATATGGCCTGCCATTATGCAGCCTATGTTAGCAAGGCTTCATGAGGCCTATGTAATTTAGCCGGGTGCTTGGCGTGCTCTCGGCGTCACCGACATCGGGATTTTCCCGATGTGATACTCCGCAAGCTTTATTATGGTGTTTTAGCAGTGGTGGTTAACCGTGAGGTAAGTACGGTTATGGTGTACCGTCGTGGTCTACACGTGGCTAGTTTAGCTTGAGACACCTGCGGCAGTTCCTCGGTGCCTACAGCAAGTTGATTAGAAAGGCTGATACAAGTCTAGTAAAGTAAAACGCCTGCGTGCCGACCACCACAGTACGATATTGTCACTGTTACTGTGCCATAGCCAGCGTGTCGGCAGCAAAATAGCGTGCTCGAAGCTCAACGGCATTCACCGACTCGCCACTGTTGGCGCCGTATGCGAAAAATACATCGTAACGACGAATGCTCTACTGGTGTCTGGGTGTGTCATTGAGACCCAAAATTTTATAGAACCGTGCAAGCGCGAGATGAAAAGTCAATATTGGCTCCAACACAACTACAGAGCTCGAATGACCTGCTGCGCCTTTTACGCGTGCGTCTGGGTAATGAAGGAGCAACGCATTTACAATTTGATAGACACTTTATTCAAACATGTACACAAATCAGCAGTTCTGAAATATTTTCGCCATAAAGGAATACCTAACCACCCGGTAGATACCAAAGGGAACATCCAAGAAGATTTCTGTATTTCACAGTACCCGCATTCCCCTTGAAAAGCAAGAAAATCCTCATCGAGTATATGGTCAGGCAAAAACAATCTCTTCCAGGTTATTCACGGCACGTTCACAATAAATATTTCAAGAAATAGAGTGTGGCAAAATAGGACTGGGTTCAACGGAGAATATCTCAACTATTTGCGTTTGGAGATGATATCGTGGTTTTCGGCACTGACGGTGGCAAATAGCAAAAACATTTGGAGATATAAATGGAGGAAGTGTCAAGGCAGGGTTGGCGGTGAATTTGCAGAAAACAAAAGTAACGTTAGGCGGCTCAGCGTGAAAGTCTGATTAAGATTGGCAACCAGACAGAGGAGTAAAAGACGATAGGCTAATTACTAACACAGGAGCCCCAGATGTTCATGAAGTTCATGAAAGTATAAAGCTGTGTAAGATCGCAAACGTTAGGCATTCACAACACATGACTACCAAATTACTTACGAGTATCTCTGAAGTGGAAATGGACAATTTGACAAGTAAAAACTTTGCGAACCAGAAACATGAATAAAGAAACTACTGCTGGTGGTGGGTGGCTACGAGTGCCGGCGAACCAGAATACTATCCAGGCAAAGTAACTTTTCTCCTTAAAATGATCATCGTTAAAGAAGACGGCGCAGAGATGTAAACTTTTAGATCCCTGCACAAAGGAAACATGCTATTTCTCGATTTCCTGTGATGCCAGGTGAACAGCCGCAAAGAAAAGTCAGGAATCTCCCCCATTTCTTTGTGTCAAAACCCCTCACGGACAACCACTGACCGGGATTCAAGGTGGCAAAAATGCGGGAGACTTCCTTCTAGAAGTGTCTAATAAAAGTCAGCATGACACACTCACAAAGCTTTCTCACATACGGTTATTTTCCTCTTACCTATTTCAAAAACAAATCTAATAACACTAAACACTGGTGATGTCAGACAGTGATATGATCCACCTCAGTGAAACAGAACTGATCGAGGGCTGCATTGAACAAGGTATAATCAATTTTTGGAGAAACAGATGTGACATGATGAAAAAAAAAACAAAATTCACCGATGATTACGAGACTCCCTGATGCGAATTCTGAGTGAAACTTTTTGTTGGACAAAAGCCAACTGTGCTTGAATTTTTGGCATACCGTAGTCGTGGCAGTGCAACATTCACTACATATTGCCACAGAAACTTCGAGCGCTCCAGTGCTACGGACACGACTCTATCCATTGCACGCGTACCGAACCAAGCGAAACACCAACCGCACCATTACGACAAGCGAAGACAGCCGGAGTGCACCTGCCAGCCCTGCATGCGCACGAGCTCCTACCGCGGCGCCAGCGCGCGTGACGGAGGAAGGAAGCGAGGTTGGAGGCCTGCGGCTCGTGATATTGACATAGTCCGCGTTCGCCCACTTTCGTCCTCGTTCGCACTATCGGCTGCGTTGACGCCGACACCGCTTAACGCAGGAACGGGCGCCTCAGAGCTGCGCTCTAGAACGCCAGGCCTTCGCGTAACGTGCAGTGTAGTCGGAGCGAAAGCTGGAAGAGCGGCCTTCCTAGAGCCCTTTCTTAAGTGTCTTGGGGCAAGTAATACAAGTACATATCTGAAGACTTTGTCGAAGCGCACCGAGACACACACAAGTAGAAGCAGACAGGACAGCGCTTACACTCACAACTGTCCTGTCTGCTCTCCTGTCTGCTTCTACTTGTGTGTGTCTCGGTGCGCTTCGACAAAGTCTTCAAATATGAACGTAAACCAACTGGCCCAACTTGCCATCTTGCTGCAATACAAGTACACCTGCAAGGTAGCCACTACGCCACAAATCGTAATTTTGTGAAGTAGGGGAGCAACCACTACGCCATTTTTCGTCTTCCTGCGGATAAACGAGGTACCAGATACACATCTTTTAGGTATTATGAGCACTTTGTTGAAGTTACATGCGGCTGATGACGAACAATTATTGCTGAGCACTTTGCAGTGGGTGGGAACTTATGAACCACGCACTCGTTGCACAATTAACATTTTGTGACGCCTGGTTGTTACTTCACTCTGCCGCCACGCTATAATACGCTATAATACATAGGTTAACACGATTCCTTGCCCGATATGACTCGTCTATAGAGCCTTTTTGCAAATGAGTGTCCAGCACCAGTGTCGCTATTTGGTACACTACTCGACTGCCACGCGGAGGGCCAGGGATCAAATCTCATTCAATCGCGGATATTTTTTCGTAATTCTTGCATGTTTATTAGTTGCGCCGACGCCAACGGCGATGACGCTACATGCAGGAATGGCCGCCTAAGAACAGCACTCTTAAAAATTTTGGCAGATCCCATGCCTTGCGGGAATCGGTTTCATGCGAAGCAGGCAGCCAGTAGTTCTCTGCTGCAATTTGTGAGTTTTAGCCAAGCGTTACGAGGTGGATCGACGTATTTTCGTAAATGGAGGAGTTGTATGCGTGGGCTGACGTTTAAATGGTAACTTGTGGTCTGACGTAGTATCAACAATCAGACTGCAGTACAGACGTCTGTGTTGCCTAAACGAAGTGCCCGCTCGGTGCGATTACGTGAATATCATACGCATCTTTCGTTAGCGCAGTCCTCCGGGTTGAGCAACGCTTGAATACAGCTTGCTGAATCATTTACAAATGTAAAGTTTGTTATAATGCTATAAAAGCGAAGCCAACAGTGGAACCACAACTAATGTTAACTCGACCTGACAGCCTGTAGTGTTTATTGTTTTGTTATAAAAATCACACCATCTCCCGCTAAAGGGAACCATGTGTAGATGTGAAGCAGCGGGCGCTAACGCTTACACTGGCGGCGGCGTTGACGCTGGCGCTCATCGCGGCGTTGCGCAGGAGAGAAAACTGGGGAGGCGCAAAGCACGCATGCAGTGATGGAGCGGTGTTTCCTACTGGAACATGCCAATCGCTGCCAATGAGAGACAGAGGACATGCCAATGAGAGACAGAAGACTCCGACTGGACACAGAGACCCGCAGTCCGCTTTTAGTTAACGCGCACGCTGCGAATTTTTATTGTTCAACAACGCACAGGAGAAATCTCCCACCGGCACCACCTTGCAGGTCAAGATCCAGGGCCATATATACGGGGTGGCCAGTGAACGGTTGTGCAGCGCGAGCAGTCGGTTTTTTCAACCAAGAAACTCGCTAGCAGACGCTGCCTGCGTCGGCGTCGCGAGGCGAGAGGGGAGGAGGGGGCGTAGGAGAGGAGAGAGAGGGGGGGACGCGCATGCGCAGGGGTGGTGTGGACGCCGCGGGCAGGGATGCCTAGAGGGGAGAGGGGGGAGAGGAGGTTTTTTATGCTTTTTTTTAAAGGGTTTTCGCATGCGCAGTAAGGGGTGGTCGGCCGCACACCACCACCACCACCACCACCACCATCGGATTAAGCTTCGCCATAAGATGCTTCGCATCTAAATGTAGATAGCCAGGACTACAGGCACTATTGACATTGCAATGAAATTACGCCTGCATAGAGCTTTTTCCAAAGCAGTCGCTAGACGCTTCCGTCCTTCCTCCCGCGTCCTACACCCCCACAGCGCATGCGCGTCCACTCCCCGTCTCTCTCTCCTCTCCTATGCTCACCCCCTTTCTCTCGTGTAGGAATCATCTACACTACGGAGCGGCCCCCCCGCCTCCCACATCCCCCCACAGCGCATGCACGTCGCCTGCCCCGATCTCTCCTCTCGTACGCTGACCCCCCTTTCTCTACTCTAGGAATCCTCTGCTCTACGGAGCGGCGCCCGCGTCCCACATCTCCACAGTGCATGCGCGTCCTCTCCCCCGATCTCTCCTCTCCTACACTCACCCCCCTTTCTCTCCTCTAGAAGTCATCTAGTCTACGGGGCGGCTCCCACGTCCCACACCCCCCACAGCACATGCGCGGCCCCTCCCCTCTCTCTCCTCTCTTACGGACTCCCCCGTTCTCTCCTCTAGGAATCCTCTACGGAGCGGCGCGAACGACAGGTGGTGCGACAGCTGCATGCTCCGCTGGGGGGCGTCACGGTAGTTCCGGGGTATGAAAATGACGGAGCGCGCGCACCTCACTTTCTCTCATGTGCAATGCCACGATGAGCGCCCGGGCCGCTGCCGCGAAACGAGAGCGGCGACGTTTCTCCCGCTCAAGCTTACCATCTCCCCGCTGCTTCGCATCCACACATGGTTCCCTTTAGCGGGAGATGGGGAAGTTTTTTTTTCTCCACTCTCTTTGCTTCAATTAAAGCCAGGTGCAGGTGTGAGGTAGCTGCGCAGCAGATGACACTTGTACAAGGGAACGTTGCTTTTTTTTCTTTTTTTTCTTTTTTTTTGCAGCGTAGTGTTAAACTTTTCGTTATATCATGGGTATTCTTCAAGAAACTCTGATCAGCGGCCGGTGCACACTCTGGCTCTCCAGGCAGCGCGCAACATCGGGCTGACATTGATTTTACGGCCGCTGTCCGAGGCGCTGTCACTGCCCAATGTTGCCGCCACTGAGCCTTCATTGGCTGAGCCGTTGAACTTGGCCGGATATATGGGACCAGTGTTGCCACCCCTTATCCTATAATGGGTTTTCACCGGCAATTTTTAGGCCTGGTTTGTCGCCGTCCAGCCGATACCGGCTGAGCCAATGGCTTTCTTTGGAAATATTGCGTCGGTTTTGGCGTTGTTGAGGCTATGTCGGCTGAGCCATTGACTTTCACCTGCTAATATTGGGGCTAATATTGGCGTTTTTCAGCCGACGTTGTCTGCGGCATTGTCTTTCATCGGCTAATAATGGGCCAATGTTGCAGTCTCTTGGACAGTGTAGAGCTCAGTCACAGGTCTTTTACCGGCAATATTCCGCCCTCTGGCGCCTGCCTGCGCTCGAGCTGATAATTAAGATCCGATCGAGATAATGATTATGGAAATTCCATTTATTTATTTGATATATCAATCAGACGTGTAGCGCCCTAGATACACGTTTCGTTGTCGAAGCGTCAAGCATGCGCTTTTGAGCAGATTATTAAAGGGCTTACTCATTTCATAAACACAGGGTACTAAAAGTACAATAGATACAGAAACAACTGATACATGTATATGTGAAAAGCTCCCACAATCTTGATGCAGTAGAGCATTATGAACTTGTCTCTTTTCGCCTAAGCTTCAGAAAGCCGCTGCATGCATTGTTGTACTAGCACAAAGAAAGCGCATACATTGTATCCTGCTAATGTCGCACGTATGATTCTGGGCGCAAGGTATATGCCGACTGAATGCGTTTCATTCTAACTTCTGCCATGACCATGACTAACAGTCATAACTACCACAGTCACTTCTCTACCCAAAAAGGTGGCATTGAGAACAATGGCTGATTCACATTCGATGCTGTTTATTTATTTCAGACAAGTTTCCTCTTTTTTTTTTTCGACAATGTCTATGGCATGGCGGTAGGAACGTTTGATTTTATAGACGACGCCTTCCGCTTACTCTCTTCATGGACGGGCCTTGGCTTTTGGTAGGAGACTAATCGTGATCGTACCTGCATGTGCAATCGTTAGGCCTTTCCTCTTTATAATTCTGTTGATGGCCTCACTTGTGGCTTTTGAGTTGCGGAGAGAGAGACATTCACTTCTGGGAAAGCGAGGATTATTAGCGGTCTTTTCGGAATTCTTTTCTTTCTTGCTACTGGATTGTATTGTAATAAAAATGGGCCTGGTAGAGGTTTTTGCGGTAGTTCGTTTAGCGTATTTTAAATTATGGCATACCTTAATTCGAACACTATCATGTACAAGCCTGAGCTTAACATATTCCATCTATTTTATATACGCTGTCCGCGTTCCCTTCGTCTGCACTGGTGCATTGGGAAATAATCGCTGTGAAGTCATAAGCAACCAGACTATGAAAAATTAGGCAAAAAACAACAACAAAGGAAAACAGTCGAACGAGGACACAGCTTCACGAAGTCGAATAACTGTACTCGGTTTACAAGGTTCTGGACTCCGAAAAGTTCATCGCAACTGTGCTGTTTCTAGGTAAAACAGAGCACGTGCTAGTGGGCTTAGGGGCGTCTTGCTCGTTGGTTAATCGAAACGTGGCCAGCGATTGAAAGCAGTGCAGCAAAATACTACTTGTCAAAACCGCAATGAAGCTTCTGACTTGGACGAAGAAGCCACTTGAAATACTGAGAAAAGGAATTGTTGTAGTGCGTTTCAAGGCAAAGCTCGCTAAAATTGCGCTTGCGTGTGTTAGGAAATGAAGGCAATGGTTTCGCTTAAAAGAAGTTCGTTTAATATCTTGGAAATTAAAATCCTAGGAACAAAAATTTTAGGTGTCTCTATCAGCGCCTTAAGGACGTAATAGCACTGGACCTGGTTAACGTTCTATGGTGGAAACTCTGTGTGAAGTATAGAGTGTCGGTAAACGTTTGCAACTTAAACGTTTGGAACCTCTGAACGCGCACAGTGTGCTGGGACCTGGTTCTTCATCGTTCTATACCTCCGTTGAATGCGAACGAAGCAAGCGCAAGCGCTCACGCGTCTTACTAGTGCAGGATAATGCCAGGCGACTGCTCATACTTCTGAATGCGTGGACGCAAGAGAACATCACACGAGATGAAAGGAGTGATGGAAGGACAAGAGTGCACGATGTCAGTGCCGTCACGAGAGAACAGTGAATAGCGCACGCTGCGCGCCTGCCGAGTGGCTCAAGTGCACTGTAGCGTACTAAGGTGCAGCAAGCTCAAGCAAGCACCGCCACAGAAGCTGATAAAGCCAAAAGGCGTCAATATTTGTCTCACCCCCAAGTCCGACAAAGAGCACCGTACATACCATAGTCTACAGTTTTAGATGTACCTAACCTCAAACCCCGACTTCCCATTGACATTTTCGTCGAAGCTATATTTTTTGTACGGTTTTATGGCACACTTATTTTTTGGTTAATTAGGTATTACGCATGGCAACTACGGCCGGTCGTCCCTGTCGCTTAGTTGTTTCGTACACAGCAGACGGAAATTTTCTATAGTCACTTACATGGGGCTCAGGCACACTCTTCTGTGGTCTTGTGTGTAAGTCGCCCTTTTATTTAGATTTTAATTAACAATCTGCGTCGCCAAGTAGATTTTTCTTCGCTCAACATAATTGTCAGCATTTATCTATACTATACAACCAATTACTAGAACCATTATTACCTTCTTATGAGGTGACTTTTCTTACACCTATTATGACACTAGTTAGAGTGAGACAGGTCAACCTTCCCGCTATAGCCTTAGTCGGGAGGAGATTGCGCCATGTGATGCGCCTGATGAGTCAGAAGTGCTTCAGCCATTTTATGAGGTATTTTGCAAAATCTAAGGTGAATTCAAGATCCAATGCACATTTATCTAAAAAATTACGCCATCTCCCGCTAAAGGGAACCATGTGTAGATGTGAAGCAGCGGGCGCTAACGCTTACACTGGCGGCGGCGTTGACGCTGGCGCTCATCGCAGCGTTGCGCAGGAGAGAAAACTGGGGAGGCGCAAAGCACGCAGTGATGGAGCGCTGTTTCCTACTGGAACATATCAATCACTGCTAATGGGCAATGAGAGACAGAAGACTCCGACTGGACACAGAGACCCGCAGTCCGCTTTTAGTTAACGCGCACGCTACGAATTTTTATTGTTCAACAGCGCACAGGAGAAATCTCCCACCGGCACCACCTTGCAGGTCGAAATCCATTGCCATATATACGGAGGGGCCAGTGAACGGTTGTGCAGCGCGAGCAGTCGGTTTTTTTCAACCAAGAAACTCGCTAGCAGACGCTGCCTGCGTCGGCGTCGCGAGGCGAGAGAGGGGGGGAGCGTAGGAGAGGAGAGAGAGGGGGGGGACGCACATGCGCAGTGGGGAGGTGTGGACGCCGCGGGCAGGTATGCCTAGAGGAGAGAGGGGAGAGCGTAGGAGGGGAGAGAGGAGGGGAGGCGCATGCGCAGTGAGGGTGTGATAGCCGCGGGGAGGGATGCCTAGAGGAGAAAGAGGGAGAGAGGAGGTTTTTTTATTTTTATTTTTTTAAAGGGTTTGCGCATGCGCAGTAAGGGGTGGTCACGCCGCACACCGGATTAAGCTCGGCCATAAGATGCTTCACATCTAAAAATTTCAAGCGCTGCCAGTGTTTTACAGCCTAGTTGTTGTGCGCTAGTATTCAGCAGTGCGCTGAGCGCGTAGATCGAAAAGCAAAGCGCCACATATTTTGGTGTCAGTGAGCGCCGATACCTATGCAGACTATCAACGCAGCTGTGAAGAACATACTTCACTCCATGTACTACAATTGTGGATGCGCATGCAAGTTTCTTTCTGGGGAACGGCTGCTGATTGGGCCCAGAATCGTAACTTCCCCCGGAAAAATGGACGCCTCGGCTTACATGTACGACTCCTTCGCAGCTACCTTGCTGCAAAGCTGTAGGACTGAACGCCGTCACCTTGAGGTGAAATTAAAATTTCTGTATTGGCTTAATCTGCAAACCACGTGCCTTTGTTAATTGTGAAGGTAAATTTAATATTTTCATTGCCTTGGCTTATTGTAATATAGTGAACGTGAAAACTGAAAAAAATAAAAAAAAACATTGTGCGTCGCATGTTTATGAGCATGCAAATGCGTGAGTATTGGAGCTTACGGATTATGCAGTCCTCTTCTAGCAATTTTATTTTCTTTTTTTTTCTTCCAGGTAAGACTCGCCATAGTTTTTCAGGAAGAGGCGCTACACTAAATAAATTATGGCACTCGTATTTCTTGGCGTTTTCGTTAAAATAAAGAAAGATGTTCATAGATTCGCGTTATCGATTTTTCCTTGAACACTTGATAGATCACCGAAGGTCATCTGCAACTTACACAATGAACTAATCAAAACGGTTGGCAATCCGCATTACTGGGCATGTGTGACTGTGGTGTCCTTCATGTGACTTTTGTTCCCGTGTCCTAATTTGCCTTTTGTCACCAAATATTTACCTTGTTTGTAGGATTGAATATAATCTGAAGAGTTAAGGGATCGCAGCACACAACCTAAAATTCTCGCTTCGGCAAGCCTTAAAGTCCGATATACGAAATTATATAAGAATTCGGCAAAGTAAATTCGAATGATCAGCATTATGGCATGCAAATGCTTAAGATAATGCATTGATAGCAGCTGACACATGTAAAATAGATACCGCTAATAAAACACTATTTAAGTGGCAGGTTTCCATGAAAAAAAAACCGCCAGGCCTGCGCAGAACGCGCAGCACAGCCACAGCGAAAGCTGGGAGAGCGGCCTTTAGTCTTTTTTAAACACTCTTGGGGCAACTACTACAAGCTCACTTGCATGGTACCCACTACGACCATAAATCATCATAATTTTTGTGTTGTGGGGAAGCGTCTACTATGCCATTATTCGTCATTCTTCGGAAAAGCGTTGTACCCGCTACACTCTTGTAACGAAATATGTGCACTTTGTTGATGCTATGGCTGACGACGATGAAGAATTATGCCTCGGGCTTTTGTAATGGGTTGGAGCATTGAACGACCCACTCGTTACGCAATTCGCATTGTTTGACGCCTGCTTATTACTTTACTGCTCTAAAACGCTTTACAACACACGTTAACGCGATTCCTTACCCGATATGAAGCCTGCGTAGGGTCAGTTTGCACCGCAGTTTCAAGCTCAGTGGTAGAGTGCTAGGCTGCAACGCAGAGGACCCGGGTTCGATTGCCATTCTGTCATAGGTGTTTTTTTTATTTATTTAGTTTTTTTTTCTTATTTTTTGTGCGATATTGGTTACGGACAACGGCGGCGGCGGCGGACATCTACGGCGCAGAAAGGACCCTTGTTGTGATCTCATAACAGCTTTCACTGTAAAATGTAGCCAGTAGTTCTCGTCCATAAGCACAGAATAACTAGAACCACCATTTTTTATAATTACGAAACACGCTTTCAAACCAGATGGTTTTGACCGAACACAATTATGGTTGAATATCCAGTCCCCTAAACTGTTTCAATAGAAATTCAGTAAACACGGTCAATAGCTAGTCAGTAATTCATTTTTATACTCGGTCAAAACACGTTAAATTGACACGTAAAAAGAGATTTTCAACAAATACACGGCATTTAATAGAAAAAGTCAATAAGCGCCTAATTTAAAGACAGTACATTCCATGGAAAAAAGTCACACCGGCTTTAATTAAATCTCTATCGGCGTGTTTGTAAGGGCTGTATGTTTCTCCTTGTATGCACAGTTTTCTAGTGAAATAGTGAATAGTTTTTAGTGCGTTTTTCGCTCTCTCTATCGCGGCTTCGACTCGCGCGTTCGAGAGGATTTTATTTTTTTCTTCTGTTTGCAGTTGGTTGCAAGTGTGTACGTGCTCCCGATTGTACGTGTCAAATTAGGGAGACGAAAATGACAGCGCCAAGATCTAGGCGGCCAGATGCACACCAGGTAGACATACAGATAGCAAGGATAACGATGCCTTTGGTCCGCAAAGATATGCCGCGCACTAACAAACTCAATGCAGTTTCAATCTGTGAAGGTGGGAGACTTGAAGAGCCATCGATTGTAAAATCTGCTTTGAGAGTTTTGTAAAGGATGCGTACGTAACGGGGCAGTAACAGTGATAGCAGTAATCGTACCAAAAATAAACATTTCCAACCTGCAAAAGACGGCAAACAGAAACTGGAAGTCCGTTACTTTTGCGCTGCTCTCGCCATTGCTGCCGCTGATGAGATGATCTCAGATGTGCGAACAGTATTTATCCCTAGTTGCTTCTGGCGATCAGCGCCCGCACTCCAGTGGCGTAAGTCGCGATGTCAGGAAAATTTTGTGTTTGAGAAGTCCGGGTGATAGTGCTGTCTGGGCGTTATACAAGCTGATGAGCTATGAGCTGTGCAAGGAGCTTGCAAATGGCAAAATGCAGAAACTTGAAGGCCGGTGTTTTGTCGCTGATGCCGCTGCCATGTCGGGCACGCAATTGAAAGTTTATAGTCCTGACCTCTCCGACGGAGACAGTAATTTTTCGTCTACTCCATTCCCTTCGATTTTTTTTACAATCAATTCACTATACTGTTAAGAACAACAGTAAATGTCATATATGTTTTCCATGGCCTAGTTGCTTGTTCGATTCATTTCTATGTCTCATACATGTATTCGAAGCCGTCGGGAAAAGGTCCTCTTCTCTCGTTAAAATCGTTAAACCACAGCAGCCATACGCGTGCCCACGGGGGGGGCGGGGGTGGCGCCCCCCCCTGGCCACCTAAGAGGGGGGGGGGGAGGGCGCAAAACCAGCCCCATGCATTGACATTAGGGAGGAGAGGCGCTGTGACTAGGGGGGCGGGGGGCGCTAAGTCAGCCCCATACATCGACGTAATAGGGAGGGGGGGGGGGGGGGCGCTGCGACGAACCTTCGCCCACCCTGATGGGCCACCCTGCGTACGCCTATGGCAGCAGCTGAATTTGCCCTACAAATGTTTGGTTTAATGTGAGCAATTGAGGTCCACATTAAGCGCATACATCGCCTGATGTCTGTTTTGTAATGTCAGGCATATTGAGACACGACAGCTAAGGATATAAGTGCAATGAGAGTTTTTTGACTTATCACACTATTGTAGTACCATACATGAGATGCATTTCATGACGTTAGTTTGGTTCGGTTTGCTCTATTTACTGATAAAATATTTACAAAATTACCTTGCGGGACATGACCAAAGGCTGAGTAATTGCCTGGACTGGGGTGTGCCACCCCGCCAGCCAGCAAAGCACGTATTATTCACAAGAGCACGTATTACTCTACACTGATTCCAAGATCAAATAGAAATGCGAGTAGAGAGCAAAAATATACGAAACCTTCATGCACCTTGCGAGATGCCTAGGAAAATTTCTACACTCTACCAATCGGACACGGCGATTACATAAAGTAGCATAATGTGAATCGAGTTCTCGTCATATCGTTTTTAAATGCGAAGCATTTCTTTACGTACTGCAGGCACTTTTAGCGTGTCTATCTATCTATCTATCTATCTATCTATCTATCTATCTATCTATCTATCTATCTATCTCTATCTATCTATCTATCTATCTATCTATCTATCTATCTATCTATCTATCTATCTATCTATCTATCTAGCCGCCTACGTCTGGGTGCTCTCTTGATCACCCCATTAACAGGCGGTAACCAAATATTTGAATGGTAGGGTAAGATGGCTTGACGAATATGGCTGGCTCGTCATGACATGAATGATCTGACCATACCGTCGCGTACGTCTTCAAACCGTTCCATCAGACACGTGTGGCACATACTCGTATTCCACTGGCGGGTATGTGCCACAGGTTTGCGGGTATGTGCCACAAGTGATTGGCAGTTTATATCTACCAGGAACGTCGAGAACAGACAGCGGTAGTTTTAACGCTAGAGGGTTTATAAAAGCGAACATCGTCAGCGTTGACGCGACCAATGCAAAGAATAAATATCTAAGTCCCAGCAGGAGTCGAACCTCTGCATTCTTCGTGGCAATCAAGTATTCTAGTACAGAGCGATGCCAGCCCGCGGAACTGCTTTTCAAATAGACCCTAATCTAAGTGAAATGTCAATTTTGGTTGCAGTGCTGGCTATCCAATTTTATAAACATTACAATTGTACTCCTATGATACAGCCGACACGTCGGGTTAACGTGTATTGTAGTTAAGCGCCATCCACTGAAGTTGATTTATGGTCCGCCTCGGTGGAACAGTGGCTACGGTGCTCGCCTGCTGACCCGAAGGTCGCGGCGGTCGCATTTCGATGGAGGCGAAATGGTAGAGGCCCGTGTACTGTGCGATGTCAGTGCACGTTGAAGAACACCAGATGGTCCAAATTTCCGGAACCCTCCACTACGGCGTCTCTCATAATCATATCGTGGTTTGGGACGTAAACCCCAGTTAATTTATGTAGCAGTGTCCAGGGCTACATTCCTCGTGAGCACAAGCGCTACATATCAGCTTACCGCTTATGGCGTTGCTAATACCCATGTTGCTGTTGCCATCGTTATGCAACTGTATACAACTGTTTCAACATATGTCTGTGCGTGCAACATTTGTGCATATCTTTAGCCATTCCGTAACGTTTCGCTCAATAAAAAAAATTACAACACAGTTACCTTCCCTCCGCATGCTTCGCATAACATCGATTGCCAAGGCACGTGGGATCTGCCGAATTTTTTTTCACATATCTTTTTGCAAGTGACATACAATTTTACAAATTTTCCAATCGATCAACTTTTTACAGAAAAGAAATTGACGCACTGCCTTCCTGGCCAGTATTAAGGTATTGGTCATATATTTATGCGAAATAATATTATTTCGTATTCTGTGGCAGATAAAGTAGTGCGCGATTTCAACTAATGCAGTAGTAAAAAATGTCATATAATACCCGATGACAAAAACACACAGTCGTAGTAATCTGACAACCAGGGTGTTTGGTAATGTGGCTGATACAGAAACGGAAAGGGTGTGTGTGTGCCAGTAATGTTACTAATAATTATGAAACACCACTTGGCTATTCCCTTTCTTCTATATGAAACCACTGCCAGTATCCTGCCTTAAAAGAGCAATTTCATGGTGTTTAGAAATGTCAAGTCATGGTTTAGTTTCTGTGAATGGGTTAGAGTACCTTGTGACACAGCAATTTCGCGATATTTTCCAATGAAAACATTCTGACGCAACCATTCCATCTGTATTTTTACCCACCTTATTGCTCTTCTGGAAAATCCGGCGGCTATGTTTGGCGTAAGGTTCTAGTTTTTCTGCAGTAACACGCTATATAAAGAAGCAAATACGCCCATGTGCATCAGCGCACCCCTTGGGTATTACTTTAAGTGCGAAGCACTTCCGGGGCCTGTATTGCCGTCAATCCATAAATATCATGTGGCGTGATCAAGCTCACAGTAAAACACTCACTTCTAACCATAACAAGGCTAGTGATGCTCAACCACTGCTTAAAATAAACGAACAAGGTTTAAATTATTATACTGAACAAAAAAGTCACAGTTTTGCCACTAGGCGAAGCAATGAATGCGATAGCAACAAAATGGAATGTCAAGCGACGATTGGCAAGGATGTCGAAACATGCAGCGCCCTACTCATGACGCACAAAAACAACACGCACAGGACGAGAGCGAACTAAAAACATTCACAGCTCGACACTTAACGCGCTGCTCAAACAAAAACGACGCACGAAACGTATTCACAGGTACAGACGAGCGCGAACTAACAAGTGTTACAGTTGTTACTTAGCTGTGTTTGAAAAGCGTGCTCTTTTCGCAAACGGGGGGACTGCAGCGAGCAATGTGACCTTCGCGCGACCGGTAACTACAACGTTATCGTTCCGCCGAAAGCCCCATTCTCCGCCACCGCGAGATAAGCGCGCGCGCACGGGCGGGCATCTACCCTCCCCCCCCCCCCCCTTCGGGCGAAGTGCGCGCCGGAGAGCTAGGAGCGCCTGAGAGCGCGCGTCGCGGCGAACGCCGGGGCGCCCAGCTAAGCCCCGCCGAGCGCGGCCTTTGCGCCATCTCGCTGGTAATGCTGAAAACACGCTGAAAACTCGCTTTATATAAATATCTCGCCGTTTAAACGTTGCAGGACGTTCGCCTTCGCGGCTGAGTGGTTAGCGCCGCGCGATGCAGAGCGAGAGGTCCCTGGTTCGATGCCGCGCGTCGGAAACATTTTTCTGAATTATTTTCCTTTGAGGTTTATATAAATATATAGATACATATACATATACGGAACATGACGGCGACGGCGACGCTAACGCCGACTGCGAAAACTAGCCGAGAGTGTCCATATAATTGCTATCGCAATAAAATACACACGCGTTAATTAACTTAAGCTGGCTGAAACGTTTCTCCAACATGGAGCTGACTCCAGCGGGGCGCGAGAGAAGGCGCCACCGCCTCACTGAGCATGCGAATGTCCCTCTCCCTGCGCCGCCTCTGCGTTGGCGCTGCGTCGCTACGCGACTATATCTGATGGGGGGACACCACCTGATGAATGTCGATAAAGCGCAGCAGAAAGTAGCGCCCATATTCCACACCGAGTAATTGAATCTGCCTAGCAAAATTCTACTCGTGCGGCGGAAACCCTACATGCTTACCTCCAACATTGGCGTTTTGAGCTCTCGTGTTCAACGAGGCTGCAAAAAGCAGCACAAAGGTGCATTTGTTGCCTGCGCTACCAATGTAGTTTACAGCATTCCGCTGTCCTGTGGTAAACAGTATATAGGGGCAGACAGGGCGATGCCTAAATGAACGTTTGAAGGAGCATGCGCTAAATGTAAAGAAAACGGCACGTGACGGTTGGTTGGCAATGCACTGCGGGTCTTGTGGCTGTGAACCCCTTTTTGCACAGTGTACTGTCGTCAGCAAAAGTAGTGACAGGCTCACTCGCGAGATTATAGAGGCGGAAAAAATATCTTCATTGGGTTCAGCATGTGTCAGTACCCCGTCTGTACACCTTTCAGATAAAGAGTTGTACTTTCTGAGAAAGTAGTGTGCGCATGTGCGACGGTGTTGAGCACGGTATATATACGCATGTGATGGTCAATAAACCTTTGTTGGTAGTTAGCGTCGTATGTCTGGTGTCGTTTCTTTGTGTCTGTTTTTCCCTGCGCTACGAAGTGTTTAAGATCATTTACGTGTTGGTAAACGGAGCTGTGGGAACTCTGCGAACAGGAATCGCTAGGTACTCGTACGACGCACTGCCTCAGGTATCACAGTAGTGGAGCTGCCATACGTTTTTAAGTGCGAAGCATTTCTTTGCGTACCGTAAGCACTTTTGCGTTTCTATATACGTATCTATCTATCTATCTATCTATCTATCTATCTATCTATCTATCTATCTATCTATCTATCTATCTATCTATCTGTCTATCTATCTGTCTATCTATCTGTCTATCTATCTGTCTGTCTGTCTGTCTGTCTGTCTGTCTATCTATCTGTCTGTCTGTCTGTCTGTCTGTCTGTCTGTCTATCTATCTATCTATCTATCTAGCCGCCTACGTATGGGTGCTCTCGTGATCGCCTCCTTAACTTGGGGTATACCAAAATTTGCATGGGAGGCTAAGATGTACTGACGAATATGTATGGCTGGTCACGACATGAATAACGTGAAAATCCTGTCGTATACGTCGTCAAACCCTTTCCTGCAGATAAGTGTGGCACCTACCCGTATACCACGGGCCGCGGTATGCGGGTATGCGCCACAGGTGTTTGACAATTTATGTCTACCCAGGAACGGCTAGTTGACATTCGTAATTTAAAAAGCGAGAGCGTTAAGAAAAAACTGACGTCGGCAGCGTTGATCCGACGAATGCAAATAATAAATATCAGGGTTCCCAGCAGGAATCAAACTCAAGCAATATGCGTGGCAATCAAGTATTCTACAACAGAGCCACACCAGGTCTCGGAACTGCTTTGGAGAAAGGACCCTATGCAGGCGTAATGGTGGTGAAACGTCAATTGTGGTTGCAGTGCTGGCTATCTACTTTTATAAACATTACATATGTACTCCTATGAGGCAGGCGTTATGTTAACGTCAATTGTATACTTAAGCGGCATCCACTGTAAGTTGGTCCACGAAGCACTACCCAGGGCTACCATCATCGCATGCTCAAGTGCTCAAGGGCTGCATATCAGACTGCCGCTTCTGGTGTAGGTAATACCCATGTTTCTGTTGGCTTCGTTACGCAACTGTAAACAACTGGTTATATGAAACATACGAGACTGTTCAACATATGTCTGTGCGTACAACATTTGTACATATATTTAACGTCATTTCGTAACGTTTCGCTCAATAAAAAAATTACTAAAACACGTTGGCGGGCTAGTTGGTTTGCATCCATAAATTGTGAGTAAGCGCGACAGACAGGGACGTAGAAGAAAATCGACACGGACAGAGCGCTTCCGTGTCGCTCTGTCCGTGTCGATTTTCTTCAACGCCCGTCTGTCGCGCTTACTCACAATTCAAGAAAATTACAACCCAGTGATTATGGCTCCGCATGCTTCGCATAACATCGATTACCATGGTACTTGGGATCTGCCAGTTTGATAATTACCACTACTGAACATCTCAAGCAAATGGAATTAGCAAACAGTAAAACAGTAGAAATAGCCAGATCTGTATTTATTCGGCGTTAATAATTCCATGAAAGTAAACGACGAGTTTACTTTTCTACTGCAGAATAATCTATGGTACAGCCCGTACAGTCGTACGCGATTTGAAGGTTATCGCTCGACTGCTTCCATAATTGCTAGCGAACATGCACAAAGGACGACATAGAAAGAAGCAGGACAAGCTAGCAATTATGGAAGCAGTCTATCTACACCAACTAGCCCAGCTCAATGCTTTAACGAATTATCGCTCGAGCATCGACCAAGAACTACAACAGCGCCACGTCCCAGAATACTCTTTCGGGAAGAGGGTGGTATCACGTAAGCTTCACTAACTCTTTTTGCTGTTACTTGAGCTGCGATCACTCCCGTCTGAGGAAGCTGTTGAAAAGAAGCAGTGCCAAGCACCAGCTTAACTTAACACGTCTTTCCAGCAATTTAGTAATCGCCCGCGGAGATAAGAACCCTTGAAGAATGCACTTCATCGCAATGAATGGAGGGCTGAAAATAGAGAGCAAGGGTGTAGAGTTCGTCGTAGGTGCGATTGTTGTAGCATGGAACAGCCAACGAGAGAGAGAAGAATGTGCAATGTTGATTTTCACTGTTCCGGAACGTGCCGCTAGGCTTCTGCTACGTTAGGCAGGCCGACGCTCGCGCGATAACTTTCATATCGCGCGCGACCGTACGAAGCTACCATCGAGTGTGCTACCGGGTATTGCTGCTTGATGCCGTTGTGGTCTGGTCCGACAACTTGCCAACCTGAAGCAGTATTAGGAGCGCAATGTAGCACCAGAGCCTACAGTGGAATATACAAGTACTTCTGCCCCTGTCAGCAACGAGGTAAAACTAAGTCTTATTTCAGCTGCTTTATTCGGAGCTGATTCTTTGCAATCATTGCTGTTGTGCTTCCATTTCGCCCGCACCCACAGTCGTTATCTCCTCAAACATGTTTTAGAAACTCAGCTTTCTTTAATATTGTCACGTGGTCGTGATCTCAAAGAAGGCAGCAGTAGGCGTGTTCAACACGGATACTCTTTATTCGGGTGAACCATGTGCCTGGGAAATGAAAAGTTAGATTAAAAGGAGTACACGCTGTACACTGGTAGCGGCACACACTTTTCTCGGCGGCCCGTCATCTGGTAAGCAGAAACGCGCGTCGGTATTTTATACCTGCAGCACTGAAGATTTTAGGGTTATCTTCGGTGACTGGGTTAGTTCCCGACTAAACACTATTGTCCGCATGGGGTGCGAAGTCTTGTCGGGAGATTCTAAAATAATCGGCAATGTTCCCAGATATTCAGGTGCAGTTTGCGAATTGTAGAGATTACACCTGTAACGGGACGCTTACATGAAAATATACGACGAGCACGCGTAGCATTGACCCCTTTGAAAAATCACCGTCCTGGTGCTTAAAGGGCCCCCTCACCACCCCGCCTTCAAAGACGAGGGAGTGGTTTCCTCCTCGCCATGGCTACCCTTCCTACAGGCCATATATCCTCCTCGCCACTTATTTCTCAAAAGCACGTGAACAATGTTAGCACTAAGCGCTAGAGCCTATCAGGATTTCGCGCTGCTCTGCTACACGCTGTTGTCGCAGCTTGCGCAGTCGGAAACACACAAAACGAAGTGAAATCAGTTGATCGCGCATGATAGTAATGCGAGACAGGGAAGAACGCATGGGCGGCTGCATGGCAAAGCAGTGCAGGAGACAATTCACATATGACATTTTGCATATATGGACCAATCGAGAGCATGTATACTATAGACGTCACGGGAATCCCTGTCTGCGTCACGAAAGTGTGCAAGAAAGACGAGAAACGCCGGGAGAGAATAATGCGCTCGTTTTTTTGTATCTGAGAGGCTGGTGTGGGGCCCTTTAAAACAGAAATGGAAAGGAAAAAATATGCATGCACAAAGAAAGAACAATAATAAAGACAGCAAGAAAAATCCAGCGACCTCCACCTGAAGAACACTGCCGAAACAGCGAAGCTGATGCCTTTGCTTCATCAGGCTGGCGTACGTCTATGCTTTCCAAGTGTTCGCTTCGTTGGCGCTTAGTTTCGGCCTCTCTGGTGCGAACAACGCTGTTGGCTCGGCGACGACACGCCCGTTCCGGCGAAAGCTTTCGCTGACGCTCATGTCGCGCAGCTTGTTTCTCGGGTGCAGTCTTCGCAATTAAGAAAGTGAAAACTCACAAAGGACCAACGCCCTCATTTACACTACACCAGGACACTCCTTGACCTCGCAAAAAAGCGGGATTATGACTCTGAGCCTCACTCCCGCCTCTTTGATGCGCCTCTCTTCGGTTCACTCTTTCCGCAAAGCCTCCCACTCCCCCCCCTCCTCGCGCACCACTCATTGGTTCACCCATCAATTCACGCTCGCCATTATCGGCGCGTTAGCATTCCCGTTCCCTACGGAACCTCACTCTCGCTGAAGTGCGATGCTACGTGATTACCACTACGTCATCAGACGGGCAAGACCGGAAGAAGAACAGCTTCGCTGTTAAAAGTAGCGTCATAAAGTTCGTTAACGCGATAAAAAGGGTGAAGGCGCACAATACCGATGGCTTTAGCTCGTGCGCTGCGCCGTTGTGAGTTAGTAAGTTGCCCGTGTAACCTCGTACTTTAGAGCACCGACACATCGAAAAACGTCGTATGGCCCGAAGTGACGTCGAAGAAGTTTTTCGCTGAGTCCACGCCGGTGTATCCTTGTCCAGACCCAAAAAAGGTCTACCGGGTTGGTATTCCATGTTGCATCGTCGAAGGTTGTACTGACGGCTGTTGACCCTTTCCTAGTTCTTGATACGCAGGAGGGCGAGCTGTCGAAAATCTTCGGGGTGCTGCAAGTAGCTAGCAGCGTCCGGCATTTTCATGTTCCGTAATGCTCCTTATCATTGTAACGAACGTCGTTGCGGGGTTTCTTCCGTAGACCAACTTGTGTGGCTTCATCTGCGTAAATTCTTGTGCGAAGGTCACGTACGGAAAGATGGCATCCCACGTCGTGTGCTCGACGTCGAGGCAAATGGCCAGCATGTCGGTGGTTCTCATACTTAAACTCTAGGTGAGGCCATTGTTCTGTGGATGATAGGCGGTGGTCCTGTGGTGGCTTGTCTGGCTGTATGTCAAGGTCGCCTGATTTAATTTAGCAGTAAAGTTCGCACATCTGTCGTTCATGGGAACCTCTGTGGTGCCATGAACGCTGGACAATCCTCTTAATGAAGAAGTGGCTACCTCAGCGGCACCGCCTTTGGACATGGACCCTTATATCGGCGCAGCGGGTGAGGTAGTCGTAACCACAACGATGAGTTCATTTCCAGGAGTTGACTTTAGGAATGACATTAGTCGGTGACGCATCAACACGATGACGATGTTTATTAGACCAGCAAAATAACCTAAAGAAAAAAGAGGCATGCACCAGGAACTCCGAGAAAATTTTTCTTATCTTCGTTGGTACGAATCTCCAATATATTCCTTCCGCCAAAGTGGTTAGCTCGAAGCCTCCAAGTGGTAGAGGTATTGCAGTGCCCTTCGTACTATCTATCCGTGTGGCTTTACCAAGAGGCACACATGAACGTGATTGTTAAAGCTTGTTGTTGGGCTACTTGGTAACTCGGGCTAGTTGGTAAGTATTTAGCGCTACTTGGGAATCCCGCAAAACACACACATTCACATACACATCCACTCAAGAAACAAACAACTCGCACAGCGCTTACTATGAACTGTTTATTGTACGTGTCTGACCATATTTCATAAGTACATGATGATGCGCAAAAGCAATGAGCAACAATCATGCGCATGTGCAAAGATTCAACAAGCCCACGCAAGAACCAGCCACCATGCAACAAAAAGTAACAAAGAAAAAAAATCCAGGCATATCCACGGAGTGAATGATGATGAGTGGGCGAAGCTCCGGAGGTTCATTGGTAAACCGTGAATCTTCCGTGAATTTTCGTCCAGTATATCATCAAAGAAGTGACAAACACTGTGTCATTATAACGGCTTTATGGTCGGTGAAGTGGAGGGATAGGGGTTCTTGTATGTCTCTGTAGAGGATTCCTAGAGGGGAAGAGAGGGGGTGAGCTTAGGAGAGGAGAGAGAGGAGAGGACGCGCATGCGCTGTGGGGATGTGGAACGCGGGCGCCGCTCCGTAGAGCAGAGGATTGCTAGAGGGTGAGCGTTGGAGAGGTGGAGGGGACGCGCATGCTCTGGAGGAGTGTAGGACGCGGGCGCCGCTGCGTACAGTGGAGGATTCCTTAGAGGAGAGAAAGGGGGGTGAGCGTTGGAGAGGAAAGAGAGGGGGGAGGGAGACGCGCATGCGCTGTGGGATTATGGGACGCGGGGAAGGAGGGATGGACTAAGCCCCCGCAAGCACAAGGACTGGAGTCAACCTGGGCGACAGACACCACCTGCCTCGCCATTGCTAAGCTGCCCCTCTATGCTCTCGGCCATGACTCTAGTGACTGTAGTAGTGGTTGACGGCCTTATTGTACTACAGTGTTCTGCTTGACATAGATGGCCACACCGCCTGCGGGATGCTCTACTTCCTCGGTGCACACGATGCGAACTAGAGGTGGTCTGGGAACGCGCTTATTCTTCATGGTCATCAAGCGTCATCGTCATCATTATCACGAGATACTGCCGGTTACGCCGGACGCAGGACAAGGTTAGACTAAGAGGAGCTTCGCCCCTAAAAACGTCCGCGACGAAACGCTAATAAGCACTTCAAAGCTCTCATACAGAAGATTGATAGCGATCTTAAACACATGTGGGAGGTCAAACAATCAGTGCAGAAAAGATGGCGAGGGCAGATGCAGAACAGAATCTTGCACAAACGCATGGCTAAGCTTAAGAATCAGAACGAAGAAAATCGTCAGCAGCTAAAGGTATACCAATGGGACAGAGTTGGCAATACTTCCGGAACGGCCAAATGAACGCTGCCCAAACATAGGTCATGCTCACACACCTGCTAGACCCAGATGAAACCCAATCAGCACACAATAGAACCTTGCGTAAACTGGTGCTGCTGTATAAAGGCTTCGAGGAGTAACGTCCCCTGTTATTTTCTTGGCTTCATTATCTGCTGGTTTTCATTAAGCTTGTGCGAAAACAAAATAAACGAGCGTTTAAAATTATCTTTCTTTATTCATTCATTGCAAGCGTCTCGTTCCGGCAGGCTTACACCTTCGGTAGAATCCAAGGGCTTCGCAGTCAGCGATAAATTGTTTCTAGTGCATTGTTTTGGCTTTTAGCCAAGCGTTACAAGACGAATCAACATGTTCTTGTCAGTGCAGTAATTATGTGGAAATCATGGGCTTACCAGGCACGTCGACTACACTGGAGTTTTAAAGATTACTTATAGTCTCACGTATACCATCCCTCACGTTAGAGCACAGACGTCAGTATTATCGCAACTAAGTGCATATTGCGGTTGCGATTATGTGGATATCATGCGTACTTTTCGTTGACATATTCCCCCGTCGTCGCGTAGCGCTTCAATATTGCTTGCTGAATTATAGGGATGCAAATTTAATGTTCATTAGACCGCTATAAAAAGGAGCCAACACTGGAACCGCAATTGTCGTTAACCCGACAAGACGCCTCTATCCTAGGAGTACATAAGTAGTGTTTATTGCTTTGTCATCAAGTTAGATAATCAGTACTGCAACAGCTCAAGATGTTGCCCGACATTACAACAGCACAGGGCTTTTTTTCCAAAGCAGTTTCAAGACCTGACGTGGCTCTGTGGTAGAATGCCTGACTGCCAAGCAGAACTCTAGGGGTTCGATCTATGCTGGGATCCTGATTTTTATTCTTTGCAATCGTCGGGTCAACGCGGCCGATGACGGTTGATGTGAATGGTCTCGCATTCAATGTACCAATGTTTGTTCTCACCCTCCCTGGGTAGTATAAACTCTCAGTCATCTGTGAGGCATACATGCACACTGCGTCCCGTGGTATACAGGTGTGTGCCGCACGCCTCTGAAGGAAAGGGCTTGAAGACGTCGCAAGTCGCACCAGGATTGTTATTTTATTCCCTCTTACCATCCCATGCAAATTTTGGTCAACACTAAGTTAAGGGAGGCAATCACAAGAGCACCTAGACGTAGGCGGCTAGATAGATAGATAGATAGATAGATAGATAGATAGATAGATAGATAGATAGATAGATAGATAGATAGATAGATAGATAGATAGATAGATAGATAGATAGATAGATAGATAGATAGATAGATAGATAGACATACATACATATACGCCCAAAAAAAATGCTTCGCAATAAAAAAACCAAGACGAGGTGGTATGGAAATCGTAGTAGAAGGGGGGTGTTGTCTGGAGCTGCTGCGCATATTTTCCCTTGTTTGTTTCTTGGGAGCAAGTTCACCCCAACTGCATCATTTCATTAAAATATGACCTTTCAATGCGCGTCACGGTAAACACACAGCAGGGATTTATGAAACAGGCGCACAAGGACCTTATCGTTGGCTTTGTCCAGGCTGTGGTAATAACCGATGTCTAATTAATAATTGCAATCATACTATTAAAAAAAAGCCGGCAGATCCCGCGCACTGTGGGAATCGATGTAATGCGAAGCAGCCAGGAAGGAGCAAATCATGCTTTACATAATTTGCATGTCATGTTTTACATGTTAGGACCTGTCATTTATGTTCGTCATACAGTCACGTCGCGCAATACCAATTTTGGTGTATATCAAGCTAGCGAACTGGACGCAAGCGCACCATGAGCGTGGCATGTAAATGGCGTTGTAGATGACATGCATGCCAAGATTTTCCATGTTACCACCTGCCACTTATGTTCGTTATACAGTCATGCCACTCAATACCAAATTTGGCGTATATCAAGCTAACGAAACGGCCGCGACCGCGCCATGAGCATAGAATGCAAGTCATGTCGCTCATAACAAGTCATGATTTCCATATTACCACTGGTCATTTATGTTCGTCATACAGTCATGTCACTCAATACCAAATTTGGTGTATATCAAGCTAACGAAACGGCCGCGAGCACGCCATGAGCGTGGCATGCAAGTGATGTCGCACATGACAAGTCATGATTTCCATATTACCACTTGCCATTTATGTTCGTCATACAGTCCCGTCACTCAAGTACGAAGATTGGTGTATATCAAGCTAACGAAACGGCCGCTAGCGCGCCATGAGCGTGGCATGCAAGTCATGTCGCACATGACAAGTCATGATTTCTATATTACCACTGGTCATTTGTGTTCGTTATACAGTCATGTCACTCAATACCAAATTTGGTGTATATCAAGCTAACGAAACGGCCGCGAGCGCGCCATGAGCGTGGCATGCAAGTCATGTCGCATATGATAAGTCATGATTTCCATGTTACCACTTGTCATTTATGTGCGTCATACAGTCACGTCACTCAATCCCAAATTTGCTGTATATCAAGCTAACGAAACGGCCGCGAGCGCGCCATGAGCGTGGCATGTAAACCATACTTTTCATGACAAGTTAGTTATGATTTTAATGATATGACCAGCCATTCATGTTCGTTCATACAGTCATATTATGCCATACCAAATTTGGTGTAAATCCCATTAACGATACCGCCAGGAGAGCACAAAGTCGTAGGCGGCTAGATAGCTAGACAGATAGATAGATAGATAGATAGATAGATAGATAGATAGATAGATAGATAGATAGATAGATAGATAGATAGATAGATAGATAGATAGATAGATAGATAGATAGATAAGCTCAAAGTCGCCGAAGTTCGCTAAGAAATGCTACGAATTTAAAAAATGAAGAATACAATGGACGCTTTCGCCAGAGGTGGAAAAGTTTGTTTGCGTTGGCGCAATCTAGTTGATCGAGTGTGCAAAAACCATGCCGCTGCACTTCATCTGTGCAGTATTTTACGTCAGCATACTTCGTTTGGCAAGGCAGACAAAGTGCTTGTTAGATATGAAAATATTTGTCTCAGGTACACAGTAAAAAAATTTTACACCCTTAAGGGTGTATTTATTTTGTCCCATGGGCAACACCCTTCAAGGGTGTTTAGAAACACCCTAAACGTAGGGTGTTTAGAAACACCCCTTAAAAACGTAGGGTGTAAGGAAAGATTACACCCTACTTTTATGGGTGTTTATGAACACCCCTAAACTATGGGTGTTACAATAAGCTACACCCGTTCGAGTGGGGGTGTAATAGACAAAAACACCCTTGAAAGGGTGGCAGTAAAAGGGTGAACCACATGATACTTCCCAGTCAGCCCCCTTGGAGCACTCCAGGCCTCAGCGTGTATCCAATCCTCTCAGGTGCAGCCTAGAAAGAATTCTCCTGTGAAGGATATGATTCAGAAATGTGCAATCCCTTGAAAAAAAAATGGATTGATAAAGAGTTTAAAAGACTGCAGCAGTGCCCACATCAGTGTGGCTGTCGTCGACATTCTTGGCGCTGCCATCCAACAGCTGTAGCTGATACACGAGCAGCGATTCTCCGTAACAACTCATGCAACATTATAAGGACTCAGAATGTCGTTTTGCTCAGCAGGCCTCCATATTATGTCTTTTTTTGGTAAAGTACATCAGTTAATATAGTAGAAGACTGTGCACATTGCTGAAATGAAACTTTTCCCACCTACTCAGAAGCAATGAATTGTGGCTGCAAGAAAAACGGGGAGCAATCTGACTACGGCTTGCATGTCAGATGCGATAATATGCAGGAAATGCATGTAATAGGAAGGGTATGATATCCCGACCGCACTGCAGAAACAGGACCTGCAGCACAGCAGTAGAATGAAATTTTACATAGGCGTGCTCAGACGTATTTTAAGGATTATCCCTTTCCAAGCAAAGACAACAAAATCATTGGCAATTGAATGAAATACGAGTATTTATTTCTTTTAAAATAAATCGTTACAAAACTAAAAGCTTGTCTTAAAACTCCAAAATCAATTCGAAAACAATATTCGATACACTGATTTTACTGACAAGTACTGGCAGTTTTGTTAAGCTAAAATTTCAACAGCAAATGACCTGTTATAACTGCTGCAAAAAAGTCACAAAGCACCGAGTCAAAAACCACAAAGTAGAATAACCATACAAGAGAGTGAGCTGTATTATTTCTAGCATGTGCGCGCTATAAACACTGCGAAAAGGCATAGCTACAAACTTGCTGAAGGCTTACTTACAGCCCACTATATGTAACAGCGTATAAACTTGGACATTACACTATCACAACGTTTGACAAGGTTATGTAATTGGGGTTAGATTAACGTAATGTGATTGTTCATACACTAGCACATTAAAAAACCACAGCTCTTCACTGCCGGTTGCGCAATCCATCTTCATCTGCTCAGATGACTGGTTCTTTCGACAGCAGTGGGGACCGCCACCGCAGAGCGACAAAGACAAAGTGAAGAGACCGTGAAGGCGGACAGAGCACTCTACTACCTATAGCGTCTGCGTATATTAAACTTCAAATATCATTGGATGGGTTCACCCACTAATTGGCCAATCCCCTCCAATGGGTATGAGCCATGTCCAGAGGATAACAACAACATCAACAACAAGAAGAGAAGAAAGAAGACATGATGGCGATCATGTAGCCTAAATAAAATATCGAAGGCGCCCCGCTTTCGTAGACTTTTACATTTGGCGCAGCCGAGTAAAGAACAAGATGTGGGTGACGTTCAACGTGGTACAGCGAGACGGCCAGCCTATCGTGACGGGCTACAAGCTCGACGGGGAAGACTTCGTGTCTGCACCAGAGGAGGCAACAACTCCGGCTCTCCTGCGGACTATCGCTTCCAAGGCCAACGCAGCACTGGGCGACATCATCGCTAAAGGTACCACGACTATTAACATGGATCTCGAGGAGCTAAGTCGCCTGACTAAGCAAGATCTCTGTGATACCCGTAAGCTCGACGCAAAAGCATTTTCTTAAACTCAAACATTGTCAGACGCGATGTTGCAACTTGTCGAATTGCAAAGTCAGCAAGTCCAACGCCAAGAGGCTCTTTTAAGTACACTCGCAGCACGCTGTAATGTCGGAGCCCAAATAGAGCCAGAAGTATTTGACGGCATCTCTTGTAGCGTTCATACATGGCTTGACCACTGCGAATACGCCTGCGAAAAAAATTCTTGGTGCTCGGACTTGGACCGCGTGTTCCATATGTCGAAATATTTAACAGGAAATCCCAGGGGGAAATGGTTCGATATCTGTATCATGAAGCACAAAGAACAACCCTGGTGTGCGTGGAAAGACAGCTTTCGTTCTGCTTTTCAAGGCAATGCGCTCGAGTTGTGGGATGACGCGCTTACATATAGACAGAAAGAAGGAAAATTTTCTGAATATGTCTTTGAAAAGTGTCGCCTACTTCAACTCGCAGAGCCTAAACTTCCGGAATCGGCCATTGTACCACTTGTAATGCTTGGGATGACGACAGAATGCCGACAGCAGACACAACTCATGTCACCGCGCTCTCTAGAAGACCTTCTTGGTACGATAAAGAATGTTATTGTAACAGATACCTGTATAAAAACGAGGGTCACATTGCAAGAAGAAGGCGAGCTTAAGGGTGCACAGCTACAGGACAAAGCTTGCGACGAATTTACGCGCACTAATTGTCCTAGCGCTCTATCTTCACGAACCGCGAGACACTTCAGGGACTCCGACAGCAGGGAGGTCATAAAAACTCAAACCCAACCGAGTAATGAAATAGAGAATGTATTTATAACAAAGACACACATTCTTTATGCTGACATGCTCGTCAATAATCAAGAAGTGTCAGTGATTATTGATACTGGAGCATCTGTAAGCATGATAAATGAAAGAATTGTGTGTCACCACGATATCATCACGGGAAAGTCCATTCAGGTGCACGGCTACGACGGCACACGCAGGGATTTCTCCAGATGGACAAATGCTAAACTCCAGTTCAGAAGCCAGGAGGTCACAGTCAAATGCTTGGTGCTACCCGGAGTTGACTTTGACTTTATCCTCTCTCGGCCGGATATGAAGCGCCTAAAGATGAACATACTGTGGGACGATGTAATAACAACAGATGAAGGCAAAGGGACGAACTGTGCTATAGAACCCATAAATAGTGTTGTACCCAAGACAAGTAGAATAGCCATGTGCCCTGATGATATCACAGCCAAGTTCCCAGGACTAATATGTGTTGGCACATATCCACCACCGACAACAGCAATTGAGGTACCTTTTGAGCTGAACGATACAACAATAGTCCGGAGAAAGCCATACGCCTTAAGTCATGAAAAGAAAGTTTGGCTGAAACAAGAACTCCAAGGTATGCTCGACTCCGGCATCATCAGGCCGTCTACATCCGCATTTGCGTCCCCAATTACTATTGTACCCAAGGAAGATGGTTCCCTTCGACTATGCACGGATTATCGGCTAATTAACAGACAAACTGAATTGTTCCCTTTCCCAATGCCCCGGATAGATGAAATCATCGATGAAACTGGCGGATGTCAATGGTTTTCAAGAATTGATTTGTGCAAGGGATACTGGCAAGTGCCACTGAAAGAAGAAACAAAGAAATTTACAGCATTTGTCACACCATTTGATATCTATGAGTATAACCGTCTCCCGTTCGGATGGAAGAACTCCGGGGCGTGGTTTCAAAAGCTGATGAATAGTGTCCTGAAAGATTACATAGGCAAGTTCTGCAATGTGTATGTCGATGACATTATTGTTTACTCGAGGACGAAGGAGCACCACAGTCAGCACTTATCTGATGTACTAGAGGCATTGAGCCGAGCAAGACTCAAGATAAATGCGAAAAAGAGTGAATTTTTTTGTCAAACCGTGGTGTTCCTCGGTAGTCTTCAATGGGAAAACGAAAAGTACAAAAGAAGAAAGTGTGCAGAGAATTTCAAGCCTTGTCAAGCCGTATGATCTGCATTCCTTGCGAGTTTTCCTGGGTCTGGCGGGTCATTTCAGGACATTTATCAAGAATTACGCAACGAAAACGAGGTGCTTAACAGCACTGACACAAAAAGAAGTTCCGTTTATATGGACCGAAGAGTGCGAACGGTGCTATTTGGATCTTGTTAAGATTATTTCGTCTGACCCCGTGCTTACATTACCGGATTTTTTGACTACCCTTCGAACTGTGTACCGATGCTTCTCACTACGGAACTGGAGCCGTACTCTATCAACACGACCTTCAGAAGCCCACTGGAAGGCAACAGCAAGTAATTGGATATTACTCATACACATTTTCAAAGACAGAAGTTAACTATGCAACCACTGAAAAGGAGGCGCTTGCTGTTGTGATGGCCTTAAGATACTTCAAGAGTTACCTAGAAGGCAGAAATTTCAAGCTTTTCACTGATAATCAAGCTCTTACGCACCTCCTTAAGCTGGCGCAGCCTAAAGGAAGGCTGGCTCGGTGGATAAGTGAAATCCAGCAGTATAGCTTCGAAGTTTCGCATCGCCCGGGACTCAAGCATCGAAACGCTGATGCGCTTTCCAGATTGCACGTGCCAAGGGAAGCCAGAAGTGCGAGAGCGTAAACATGACGACGCTTTGGGAAGGCACACAGGATCTGCAATTTAAGAATGGTCGAATACACGTACCTGAAACAAGTGTGCCGTTAATTCTTAGACTGTACCATAATAGCCCGGAATCAGGTGGTCATGATGGTTTTTGGAGGACATACCGGAAGCTTACGCAGAGATTCACATGGAAAAACATGAAAGCGGATGTTGCACGCTACATCAAAACATGCCACGAATGTCAGGTGCACAAAGCCAAGTTCAAGCCAAGAGGGAATCAGATGGTTATGCCAACATAATCAGACATTCCCTTCGAAGTGTTGCACCTCGACTTCGCCGAGATAAAACAGAAGGGCGAGGGCGTCAGAAAAACGCAAGCTTTTCTTGTGGCAGTGGATGAATGTACACGGTTCGTTGCTGCCAAGCCCGGAAAAGAGGACGCGAACTCCGTTATTCAGCTTCTTGAAAGAGGCATCTTCAAAAACGTGAAAGTTGTAGTGGCTGACAACGGACCGGCTTTCCGAAGTGACAAGCTCCGAGTTTGGGCACAGCAAAAAGGTGTCGAGCTTCGTTTTCCTGCTCCTTATCACCCCGAAGCCAATTCTCTCGCTGAAAGGGTAATTCGTGACCTGAAGACATTCATTGCACTCTACCCACAATTTAAGGGAGGTTGGAAATGCGCACTCGAGGCAGCAGTCTCACATCATAATCGCTCTTACACAGCTGGAATAGGATGCAGTCCACATTTTGCGGCTTTTGGAACAAGCGCATGGCTTGCGGCTGATAAAGAGCTGGATATCATTGGTAAAGTGTCACTCCGAGAAACACCATTGTCAGCAGAACAGCGGAAGAAGTACCGGTGTAATATGAAGAAAAAACTTCGATAAACGACACATGGCAAAGATGCCAGACATTTTGCCTGGAGACATGATTCTGGTGAGCAAAGGTCTCGATGCAAAATCTCTGTTCATCGGTCCTTTCAGTGTGCTGAAAACGGCAAAACAACAAGGCATATTAAAGACACTCTACTACCAAGGCTTTGAGAGGAAGAACAGAAGAGGCTTCGATAGGAAATGTTCTTCCGTACAATCCCAGGAGGGATGAAGACAGACGGTTGGGAGGATATGATGTTCCGCAAAGTTAACCTAACCGCCACCGCAGAGCGACAAAGACAAAGTGAAGAGACCGTGAAGGCGGACAGAGGAAGAAGAGAAGAAGAAGACATGATGGCGATCATGTAGCCTAAATAAAATATCGAAGGCGCCCCGCTTTCGTAGACTTTTACATTTCTGTACAGTAAATTCGCTCCCGGAAACCTAAAATAAATACACAAGGAGCAATGACCAAAAAATTTTGCAAAGAGTGTAACATACAGTATGACCAATTGCTTTCTTGGTTATATGTAGGTATAAATGAAGTGCATAGCCAGCATATTCAGTGGCATCGGACTCCAGGCAGTGACAAACGCAAAAAAAAGGGTATGCTGCGGAATAAATGCAATAAGAAGTGTGCTGTGGCAGAACATTTTACACCTTTAATGCCGAAGATCTGAAGTCGCACGGCTAATTGGGCTAGTTGGTATCGGTTCATCTTTTAACTGAATAAGGCGCGCACAGAGACACGGACACTAGAAGAAAACGCACGCAACACAGCGCCTGTGTTGTGTGCGTTTTCTTCTTCTAGTGTCCGTGTCTGTGTGCGCGCCCTATTCAGTTAAAAGACGAAGATCTGAACTTTACCCTCTTAGCCTGCTCGCGCACCAATACAAAGGTATACAGCTCCTAGGCGATGATGCCCCATTAGCTTTATGCATCGACCATGTCCAAGTGAAAGTTGAGTTCTATGCATAAGTATGCATCCACTTAGGCATATGTGAATTTCTGCAGATATATCATGGTACTCATACGATGTGTTTCTTAAAGGGAATGCAATGCTATGCGAACCATATAAATATTTTATTTATTACACAAAAGCACAATACCACTGCGCATACACGACGGTATTCACATTCATCATGTATTCAGTGCAGGTAACATGTAAAATTAAGTTATGTGTAGTTATGTGTTTGCTTGCGAATAAAACTGAAGTAGTGTTCTTCACGCGGCTCACATTGACACGATTATATAATGTAAGAAATTGCTTTCGCTCACTGACTATTGCATACTGCTAAATTATGGTCCTTCGTTTCAATGATCCTGGTCAGGTAAAAAAGCAGAACTCCTTACTAATGCAACATAGGCTGTTTAATGGCTGTGCGGGGAAGAAGAGGCAGATATTCCGAGACTTACAAAGCACCGATCATGAACCACATGCCATCACAATAAAGTACGTAAACTGTAGAAGCGGCGAAAGGTGGGCTAGTTGGTACATAACTTTAAAGTTGACAAAACAGCGCAAAGACAGGACCAAGGAAGGTGACATGAGAACGGGCGCTGTAAGCTGTAAGCAAAAATATGTAAGCTTCTCCGACAATCGCCAATAACCAGAATCCTGAAATCTATTGACCGGAATTAAGTAATACACAATGATCATTCGGTGAAACAGATTGCTTAAGTTATTTAATTGTTTCAATGCCAAGATCCCGAAAAAAGCATTCTATATTTGTTGTGTTCTCAGATAAATACGCTGCGTAATCTTACATTTTAGTAGCAACACATGCATGCATATCGTGCAGTATGCATAACATTATCGCGAGTTTTGTGCAACAAAGAAAATATTGATATGCTTGACACAGCGCAAATCCCTTTAACATCTGTAACGTATCACTAGAGAACTTACAATATCGGATAAACTATTATGTTTGGCTTTTATCAGAAAATGTCATTGCAGGTGGTGGTACAAACTGCGTTTTATAATATTTCTACACGTAAAAGTACTTAGCGCAGTTAAACCACCGAAATGGGGTGAAGTGAATAACTCTTAATAACCAGAACAATGTAACGAAAGGTACACATGGTGGAAACAAACAGAATAAAATAAATTTTGTTCGAACGCCAGCACTTATTCATACTAGCGCTTGCACAGTTAAGGTACGGCTATTTGGTTACACACACACCCAATGAAAGATCCGTTCAAACACAAGTCAAGTTCAACGAACGGCTCCACATGCACGGGTGCCGGCAGGTATCCCGCAACCTACGTTGCGGGTGAATGAAAACATCGGTACGAATTTAACGAAACAGAATGTATTAGCACATAGGCGAACTTCGCGCGGCGCACCTAACACGAAGCAATATGCGGTGTTCTCACCCACATGCATCAACCCGAGTATCACGGTAGTTTTAGCGCGCAAAATGAACAGGGACGGAAAATAACGACGCGGACACCACGCCCTTGGTCCTTTTTGTGCGCTAAAAAAAAGTACACATGAATTAACAACATGCCCAAGCATACGCGCCTTAGACATGGTTTACGCTTAGAGCTAACAGGCGCCATCCCCACTCAACTATTAGTAAACCAAAATAGAGGTTCATCGCAAGCGGGGCACCAAACACCACTGCCAACAGAGAAGGGCGCCGCCACAACTCTGTTCAAATCCCTCGCCGAAACACAGCCGCGCATGCGCACTATGCTTTCAACTCCAAAGAAAGAAAAAGTTTGCCCGCACTTAACATCACACAACTTTGCCATCATCCCGATGAAACAATACACACAAATATGCTCGCTACGTAAACAAATGCTGACTTATCGTCCACTAGTTACGAAAGACTCAGTTTACGGCGTTATTGTCGCGCTCACGCTTTTAACAAAGCGCTGACCACAGCAACATGAGAGCGGTACATACCGTTTCACTTCGAGTGTTCCATGATATGAAGATGCAGGCATCCCCTTCAGTACAGTGCATCTTCCTAATAAGCAGCACTCGCAGAACGCAAAGGACGAGCACAGAGCGCAGGCACATTTCAAACAAAAAAAAACACCGACTGCTAAACTCGACTAATCGAGAACGACGCGCACCACACCACACCGACCACACGCACAAAAACCGGAGGCTATTTCGCCAGCGCATTGAGTCACGTGGTACATAGTCCCGCGCGCCCGCGCGCTGCGCACGCGCGGCGGTCAGGGCAGCCGAGGTTACCTAGGCGACGAGACGAGCCGGCGCCTGCCGGCGCCGGCCAACGTTCGCTCCAGCCGTTGTTGGATTGCGCGGCCGCAGCTATATTTCTGCGGCCTATTTTGTTATGCTTCTTTAACAGTGTATTCGAATCGCAGTGTGCATTGCGACGATGCTGTAAGGACTGCACGGGCTGCATGTCACAGCGCACGAATGTAATAGTCAAGAGCAATATTTAGCGTAGCTTTACTTGCTTAACGTCGTGAAGACTGGTGAAACAGCGGAGCTAATGGCTTTTTGATGCATTTGGGGGCCCGGCTCAAAATGCATCACGTCAATGTCCATTTTTAAGGGACCTGATCGCCCGTTTCCGTCGAGGTTATGGCTATGTCAACTGCGCGGAGGGTATTTTGCAGATGGCAGATGTTTTACCTCCAGCTTGAAGATCATCGCTGTTAAGAAGGGGGAAGGGGGGGGGGGGGGGGGGGGCTTGTGCGCAACATTACCTTGATTCGGGCTAGTTCACTTAAAGTATTCACAAAGCGCGCAAATGGCAAGGACGAGAGGAACGCATACAACAGGATTGGCCCTGATCCTACTGGATAAGCGGTGCTCCTGTTGTGTCTTCCGTCTTTGTAGTTCACGCGCTTTATGAATGAACACTGTGTTTCGCTTGCATTAGGTTACTTCCTGCTTCGATTCGTAACTAGAACCGCAAGCAGCTAGTAGGACGGGCCTTGCTGGTATCAAGACGGTTCATGTATACACTTAATATACAGGGTGTTTCAAGAAATGTGTCCTCTATTTTTAAAAAATCCGCAAAATGCGGCATTTGCTCGCTGTCTTCACAATTGCTTTTTCTGTAGCGGCAGGCATCTTAAGATGGTTGAAGACATGATTTGGGACAGTAATTAAGAAAGTTAAATTAATTAACTTTTTAATTAGCGGAGTTAGGTGGTTAAGGTAAATGGGAGAACTGAAGTCCTTCATGCGAAGAACCCATTTCAGCTTTGAAATTTCGTAAAAGCGACCTCTAGGAATAATTGCAAAGTAATGAAATTCTCCCTGATTCAGCGGCCAAACCGAAACCGAAATGCGGAAAAGCGCAACTGCCGTATTCGCCTTAGATGTCCACAATGAGTGAACGTCATTATATCAACCATCAACCGACTTCCGTGTGTGGGTGTGTGGCCTGCGCTTGCAGTAGTAGCACGCATGGCGCATATACGTTAACGAACGGGAAAGAAGTGCACCTCTGTAACCGTTGGGTGATTCCACGAGAGATCGAACATGCATGTCCGGTCGATATTTTTGTTTTGTCTGGGTTTTTGATATGTTATGTGGGCACATTCAAAGTGCACGGAACCGAAAATTTTATTTCCGAGAAACGCTCCGAGCGCGAGAAAAAAATATTTGAAGGTGGCGGCGCGGGCGTCTTGTTTTTGCTCACCGCAATATTTTTTGGATTTCGCGGCCGAATTTAATGCGAACTGTAAATGTGGCGTCTAAAATTTTTTTGTGTAGGTTTTAATAGGCAATACTGTGAACTACATACATGCTTTCTTGATGCTGTCCTCCAAACGGAAAAAATGTGAAAAAATGGCAAACACGGCCCAAATCGAAAATGTTTGCTAAGTTTGATGCGTCTTCGCCCGTTTGCTATTGTTCGCATAAACTTCAAAACTGTGTCACATATAGATAAAGGCCTTTGAAATGTTTCTGCGAAAGATCGCTTTCCTACAAGCAGCGTAAAAAAAGAAAAAAATAGTTAAAAAAGCAGGTTTTTTCAAAAAAGCCCATTTTCAAAAAAACAAAATAAAAAAAACCCCGGTCTCAATTTTGATGAAAATTTTTTATCGAAGAGCGCTTATGTCAGTCAATTCACGGTTTCAATATCATATGTCCTCATTTGCTTTGTTAACGAGATATGACGAGCCAAAGTGACCCTTGCTGTGTGTTCTCACTTCAGTACCTTTGATGGTTGTTATCAGCTTGCATTGTGCGTAAATCTACAGTACTAATTATTTTGCTGCAGCGAAACTTCACTCTGGTGGCCCGTCTTCAGGAAAAATGTATTCTCAGATTTTATTTGTGTCTAGCGTGTGCGGGGGTGGGCTGCTTCCGCTCTTTGAAGGACTACGCGTACACAGTTTGCAGCCTGCAACCTCGCCTACAAGCATCAGAAGAAAGGTGGACGCACCTATTCAACATATTAATCGCTTCATGTTCCTCAAGAAATGCTTGGTCTACCTCATCCCGGTTCTCAGATGTAGACAGGGTTTCCATAAGACGCGTAAGGCAATGCCAGCAAACCTCTGTCGCGAATATCCGCAGTTTGCAGCCTGCAACCTCAACTTACCCCGCCATTATTCGGTAATCAGGAGCACGCGAGACACCGCGAGCACATGCTTTAGGTGAATTTGCCGAAACTCACCTTGCACACACAAAAAAAGCATCTGTATGCAGCGACAAGCTAGCTTAATTTGTAACTAAATGCGACATGCCGTGTTATGGACGTGCTTTCTCACTGCCTGCTTCCCTTCCGTTACGTGCTTTGGATGCTCTAACCATCTTATCTATTCGACGCGCAGTGTGCCTAAATAACAATTGTAAGAAGTTATCTCAGCCACTCATGAGTCGTTAATTTCGCTTCCCGCAATCTCATGTTTTTCGGCGTCGCAGATAACGTCATCTTGTATGATGACCTTTACCCCAGCGTTTCAGCAGCCAGAAGACGCGTGGTGCGGCATGATTAAGCCACAAGTGGCCGAAGCTGCCCAATTTATTATGTTTTGTCGGCAATTTCGCTAAAATGCTTTCGCACGTCGAGAACAGTAGGGATTACTTGTGGCCCCAGACGTATGCGTTAGCCTTAATTTCGACTACGAGTGTCACCCACACATTAATTGTCGTAGTACAAAGCCTTTAGACAGACAAAGCATTGGTCATAAAGCGTGAAAACATGAGCAATTTCGGAAACTCATTCACGACAGCAGCGCATAAGTGAGAGAATGAGTGTGGCGCTGTTCAGTGTAAACGTATTGACTTGGTCTGTTCACTGCATACGATGCGCGTGACCCGTGATTACATCTGAGTATTCTGTGCCAATTATTTACGCGTTCCCAAGAAGAAGATTGTTGAGGAGGAGGAGGAGGAATAAACATGTATTTCACGAAACGGTATCGCGGTGCAAGACCCGTGTCTACCCAAGGTGGGAGGTCTTCTCATTCCAGGAACCCTCTGTCTTTCGCTGCCTCCTTGGCCCTGGCGACGAGACGTCGCTGTTGGTCCAGGTCCTCCGAGGCGAGCTTGGCCTCCCACGTTTCGATAACATTTTCGTTGCGTAAATGTTTTTATGCTTTTTTTTTTTTGCCATTACTGTTTCTGTTGTTGCCTACCTGCGGAGGCCACTGCCACTATGATGAGACTATTCGCGACAGAGGTCTGCTGGCATTGCCTTACGCGTCTTATGGAAAACCTGTCTACATCTGAGAACCGCGATGAGGTAGACCAAGCATTTCTTGAGGAACATGAAGCGATTAATATGTTGAACAGGTGCGTCCACTTTTCTTCTGATGCTTGTAGGTGAGGTTGCAGGCTGCAAACTGTGTACGCGTAGTACTTCAAAGAGCGGAACCAGCCCACCCCCCGCACACGCTAGACACAAATAAAATCTGAGAATACATTTTTCCTGAAGACAGGCCACCAGAGTGAAGTTTCGCTGCAGCAAAATAATTAGTACTGTAGATTTACGCACAATGCAAGCTGATAACAACCATCAAAGGTACTGAAGTGAGAACACACAGCAAGGGTCACTTTGGCTCGTTATATCTCGTTAACAAAGCAAATGAGGACATATGATATTGAAACCGTGCATTGACTGACATAAGCGCTCTTCGATAAAAAATTTTCATCAAAAATTGAGACCGGGGTTTTTTTTATTTTGTTTTTTTGAAAATGAGCTTTTTTTGAAAAAAACTTGATTTTTAACTATTTTTTTCTTTTTTTTACGCTGTTTGTAGGAAAGCGATCTTTCGCAGAAACATTTCAAAGGCTTTTATCTATATGTGACACAGTTTTCAAGTTTCTGCGTACAATAGCAAACGGGCGAAGACGCATCAAACTTAGCAAACATTTTCGATTTGGGCCGTCTTTGCCATTTTTTTACATTTTTTCCGTTTGGAGGACAGCATCAAGAAAGCATGTATGTAGTTCACAGTATTGCCTATTAAAACCTACACAAAAAAATTTAGACGCCACATTTACAGTGCGCATTAAATTCGGCCGCGAAATCCAAAAATATTGCGGTGAGCAAAAACAAGACGCCCGCGCCGCCACCTTCAAATATTTTTTCTCGCGCTCGGAGCGTTTTTCGGAAATAAAATTTTCGGTTCCGTGCACTTTGAATGTGCCCGCATAACATATAAAAAACCCAGACAAAACAAAAATATCGACCGGACATGCATGTTCGATCTCTCGTGGAATCACCCCGTTGTCTTGAACAGTGACGTCATTCTAGTCGTCTGCTTGTTGCGCTCATCGGTGCCTGGGTTTCAGTTTCGCCATTGAATTTGCCTGAATTCCATTACGCCACAATAATTAACAGAGGCCGCTTTTTCGAAATCTCAAAGGTGAAATGGGTTCTTCGCATGAAGGACTTCAATTCTCCCATTCGACTCAACCCCTAACTCCACTATTTAAAAAGTTAATTAATTTAACCTTCTTAGCTACTGTCCCAAATCATGTCTTCAACTATCTTAAGATGCCTGCCGCTACAGAAAAAGCAATTGTGAGGACAGTGAGGAAATACCGCTTTTGCTGATTTTTTTAAAATAGTGGACACATTTCTTGAAACACCCTGTATAAGGAAAACCTGCGCAAAAAATTTCGTACAATTGTAGCCTTGTTCATTACACCCCTCAGATGAGGGTGTAAATGGGGTGTTCCAAGGGTGTTTTACTTACCAACACCCAGATTTTGGAAATAAGGGTGTAATAAGGGTGTTCCTAAGGGTGATTTTAACGCAAACACCCGCATTACACCCTTAAGGGTGTAAATTTTTTTTACTGTGTATAGGTGGAGAGAGCTTCGCCTATTGTAAGCGTATATTGTAACCATCATAGCTGTAATTTATTATTGTACCTCGAGTATGGTATTTCTGCAAGTAATGGCGTTTTTCTGTCTCTTCGTTAAAACAGAAAATTATACATCTTATTTCTGGTGCTACGTACATAGTTGCATTTGCATGGTAGAAGTGCTCAACTCTTAACTGACGCGCGCTATAAAAAATGCGTGGCCCGTGCGGAGCGCGCCGCACAGTCACTGGGACAGGTAGAAGAGCGGCCTTTCTATATTTTTTTTAAACATTCTTAAAGCAACTACTAAGCTTTACTTTTATGGCACTCCCTACACCATAAATCATGACATTTTGTAGTGCCGAAGAAAAATGCCCATTACGCCATTATTCTTTATTCTGCGGAGAAGCGAGGTACCCGCTACACACCTGTAAGGCACTGTGCGCAGATTGCTAAAGTTTTCCACTGTAGTCGCTGCTTTGCTGCCTAATTAGAACACGTCCGAACCTTTGAGGTGGAAACAGCGTCCTCGTAACTGTTATCTGAAGTAGTACGCTTGAAATAGCCTTTGCCGACGGGCCGTCTGAAATATACGGGGGGCAGTGGAGCTTATCGACGTTTTAAAACCACAGCTAGTTTACCGAGTGGCGAAAGAGGTTTCAAAAAACAGAAAACATTTCTCAGTGATAGCGTCGAACCTCGTTAGGGGTAGTTTTGACAGTCTCGCTACGTAAACGGCGGAAAGTTCTCTCGAGGTTGCTGGGTGCCACAGTGAAAAATTAGTTGGAAATTCATTGGGCGTTGATATCGTTGAAGTCCAGGGGTTCAGTGCTGGGCAGTATCTAAGATGCATGTATCTGAGATACTCTCTGTGTATCTTGTATCTGTATCGCGATACATTTCGAAAAACAAGTATATGTATCTGTATTTCCCAAACATTAAACAATGTATCGTATATCTTAAGTTACAAGATACTACTATCCCAACACCACTGTGGAAAACAATAATCTGTAACTTAACTCCGCTGACTGAACAATAATCGCTGACTGAACTATACTGGCTCGCGCTCTCATTTTTTTATTTTGATGTGACCCGTTTAAACCGCCAAAAAGCCGCGTCGCAATGTTTCGGAACCTTCACAATCGTTCTCTTAAGATTACGCGCAAATCCCTGTCATGGCGGCCGCATTTTGATGGAGACGAATTGCTTTAGGCGCATGTATACTTAGATTTAGGTGCCCGTTAATGAACACCAGATGGCGAAAATTTCAGAAGCCCTATACTCTATGGCGGCAATCATAATCATATCATGGTATTTCGCGTAAAACCTCAATCATTATGATTAAGATCACGCAACTCCAGTCGCACACGATCTTGCCACCCACCTGGACGCCGCATACTTCCGTTGCCCCAAGGAAGTGTGGCGGCGTAGTGAAGCGGACTTACGGGCCCGCGCCCAGACACACCGAGCGCAATGTTTGGGACGTTTGGCGTGGAAGGACCCCACTACATTATGGTGGTCTATAATAACAAATTTGCAAATGTATAGAAGTATCTTAATATTCAATTGACAAGTATCTATCGGATACAATTATTGCGTTAGTATCTCGTAATGTATCTACAATATTTCTTGCCTGAGTAACTTGTATCGTATCGTGATACAATTTCAAAATATCTTTGCCCAGCCCTGCAGGGTGTTAGCCAGTGGTTGGGATGTCGTAGACGGCCACCGCTTCGCACTGTCTGGTCGCCGTGCTCTAGCACAAAGGCAATGCCCGCAAACACATAGTCATCAGTAGGTGCACTGCTTCGTTGGCCTTGGCGAGCTCGTCGGCGCTATTTTGGAGGTGTTGAAGAACACTGCGAAGGCCCGCCAGATCAAACTCATTCTTCGCTAGAATATCATTAACCTGTCGGAGCTAACGCGAGAAAGATCCAGCCCTGACAGCGTTCAGTTTTCGAACTGATTTTTTATTATCGCGCTGCACCCGCCGCGCGACCGAATGCCAACTTCTTCTTCCTTGACGAGCGCCGCATTCTGAGGCGCTACAGGGCTCCCCCCCCCGTAGAACCTGAGCCATAGGAGTGGCCCAGTGAACATGTTTGGATGTGGGCATCCAGGCTGAAGGTGGAAGCCCCGCGGACGCGAGAGCGGCGATATATGCAGGTTTCAGTCGATCGGCAGCCACGACGTCTTCACGACCGTTGATGTCCAGCGTGAACATCTTAGGTGTACGATGGAGTACACGGAATGGGCCATCATAGGCCGGTGTAAGTGGTGGCCGTATTTGGTCACGACGAACGAAGACGTGACTGCAGTCATGCAGATCCTGGCTGACAAACACAGACTGGGGATGGCGGTCGGCTGGAACTACAGGAGCAAGGTCTCGAAACGTGGTGCGCAGCTCTCTAATGTACGTTGAGGCGTCATGAGTGTAGGGTGGCGATGACGGCTCGAAGAATTCTCCTGGAAGACGCAGGGAAACTCCATAGACCAGTTCGGCTGATGAGCAGCCGAGATCCGCTTTCAATGCTGATCGGATACCCAGAAGTACGAAGGGGAGGTGGTCGAGCCAACGTTCCCTTGGCTGGTGAGCAGTGAGGGCAGCTTTCAGTTGACGATGAAGCCGTTCGACCATGCCATTGGCGGAAGGATGGTAGGCAGTCGTGTGGATGTGTCGAATGCCCAGGATATTGGCAAGTGCGGTGAAAAGGGCCGATTGAAATTGACGACCGCGATCGGTTGTGACGACAGACGGGCAACCAAAGCGCGACACCCAGCCGTTTGTGAAAGCCTTAGCAACTGTCGGTGCTGTAATGTCGGAAATGGGAAACGCTTCCGGCCATCTGGTGAAGCGATCCACACATGTCAGCAGGTAACAGGCTCCTTGCGATGGCGGAAGAGGGCCGACGATGTCGAGATGGACGTGGGAAAACCTTGCGTCTGGAGGCCGAAAGGGGGGATGTTGCCGTGACAGTATGACGGTGAACTTTGACACGCTGGCACTCAAGGCAGGTTCGTGCCCAGCGTCGGACGTCAGCATTGATGCTTGGTCAAAGGAAACGAGATGTGACTAGCTTCTGAGTCGCACGAATACCAGGATGGCTCATGTTGTGCAATTGATCAAAAATTGCACGACGAAAAGCTGAAGGCACGAAGGGCCGAGGGATACCAGTAGACGTTTCGCACGTTATTAATGAGGTAGAAAATGGAAGCAGGCACTCCCGTGAAAGATAGAGACGTGGATGAAGAACGAAGACGATGCAGCTCAGGATCGTTGCTCTGGGCAGCTGCTAGCTCTTCCATGTCTAGTGGTGGTTGGGTCGACAAGGCATCGATGCGGGAGAGTGCATCAGCGGCAGAATTTTCCGGCCCATGGACGTGTCTGAGATCCACAGTGAACTCGGAAATAAAGCATAGTTGACGGATCTCCCGTGCAGTGTAATTGCTGTGATTTCGTTGGAAGGCAAACGTCAGGGGCTTGTGGTCTGTAACGACGTAAAAGTCCCGGCCCTCCAGTAAATGGCGAAAATGTTTGATGGCGAGGTACACCGCGAGGAGTTCTCGGGCAAATGTACTGTATTTTGCTTCCGGTGGCTTCAGTTTTTGCGAGAAAAAACCAAGGGGCTGCCAACCGGATACGTGCAGCTCGAGAACGGCGCCAACTGCCACGCTCGATGCATCGGTGATGAGACGAATTGGGGCATCAGGAACGGGATGTATGAGCATGGTGGCGTCTGCCAGAGCCTTCTTGGCAGTGATGAAGGCAGATGCAGCGTCCTCGGTCCACTCCAGTGGCGCAGCCGCGTCTTTCTTTATAGCCAGTAGGTCGGTCAAGGGCTTTAGGATTGTGGCACACTTTGGAAGAAAGCGGCGGTGGAAGTTTAGTAGGCCCAGAAATTCTCGGAGTCTTTTCAGTGAAGTCGGGCGTGGAAAGTCTTGAATAGCCTTCACTTTGCTGGCGAGTGGTTGGATACCCTGTGGAGTGACAAGGTGGCCTAGGAACTCGATTGTAGTGACGCCGAAGAGGCATTTATTGGGATTAATTACGAGGCCGTAATCATCCAGGCGGTGAAACAGGGTGCGCAGGTGGGCTTCATGCTCAGGGCCGGATGGGCTTGCGACCAGGAGGTCATCAAGGTAGGCAAATACAAAATCGAGACCTCGCGTGACCTCGTTGATAGTGCGCTGAAAAGTCTGTGCAGAGTTGCGCAATCCAAAAGGCATCCTCACGTATTCAAACAGACCGAACGGGGTGGTGATGGCCGTCTTCGGAATATCGGCGGGTTCTACAGGAATCTGATGGTAAGCCTTCACTAAGTCAATTTTAGAGAAGATCGTGCACCCAGCCAAATTTGATGTGAAATCCTGTATGTGAGGAAGTGGATAGCGGTCTGGTAAGGTGTGGGCATTCAGAGCGCGGTAATCCCCACATGGTCTCCAGTCGCCGGGATCTTTCTTCGGTACCATGTGGAGTGGCGATGCCCAGTTGCTTGAGGAAGGCCGCACAATGCCAAGTTCAAGCATGTGCTCAAACTCACGGCGGGCGATGGCGAGGCGTTCTCCAGATAGTCGACGGGGCCGTGTAAAAACGGGAGGTCCAGTGGTCACAATGTGGTGAGTGATGGAATGCTTCACCGGTGACTCTCTGGTGTGCGGCTTCGTGATGTTGGGAAAATCGGCGAGTATCTTTGCATACGGCGAAGCGGGTGTGAGAGCTCGAAGTCCCGTTGAGGAGGAAGTGCAGAGTATACCACTGATAGAGAGGCGCGTGTTCAGATCGATGAGGCGATGAGCATGCATGTCCACAGCAAGGTTGAAAAAACTGAGGAAGTCAGCCCCAAGAACAGCTTGCGAGACGTCAGCGAGGATGAAAATCCAGCGGAACGCACGGCGTAGTCCAAGGTCAAGTGTAAGAGAGCGTTGGCCGTATGTGCGAATGGCGGAATTGCTGATCGCTTGTAGTGGGCAGGTCTGTTCGTTGCGACGGCGATCTGCACACGAGGCCGGTATGACGCTAACCTGGGCTCCTGTGTCGACTAGAAAGCAAGCGCCAGTGATCTTATCCGAAACATAGAAAAGGCGGCATGATTTTTGACCAGTACCACTTGCCGCCGTCAGTGGCCGGTCGTCACATTTCCCGACCAGGAGCATGGGCGAGTGCACTTGAGCGCAGAGGCACCGAATCGGCGGTGGTACCAGCACACGGTCGATGGTGAGTCGTCCCGCGGCGCGTGGGTTGGCCGAAGTCCCGGAGAGCGTGGGGGCGTCGAGGAGCGACTGTGTATCTGGAACCTGGATGACGTTCGGCGATGCGCAGGTACAAAGTCATCAAGGCGCCTGACAAGGGCGTCCAAACGGTTCTCGATGCTCGCGAGCGCCGGGTCTGCAGCGGTGGCCGGTGGCGGTGTGGTAACGGCGTTGAGGCTATCTGCCCGCGAGTAGTCCGCCACTCGGTCAGCCATTTCAGCGAGTGTGTCTACAGGGACATCTCCTGCAGCCACGAGGACCGGGACCATGCTCTGCGGTAAGCGCTGGAGGAACAATTCACGCAACAGCTTCTCCTCTTGGGGGGCGGAGGGGCCGCCAAGGAGCTGGCGCATGCGTCGCAGGAGCTGTGATGGGCGACGGTCACCGAGCCCTGTAGCCGTGATGAGCTGTTGGAGTCTGCTGTGTTCGGACTCAGACTTGCGGGAAATGATAGCTGCCTTCAACGTGTCGTAGGGATGGCTCGGGTGCGGCGACGCTAAAATATCAGCTAAGTCGTCGGCTACGTCCGGAGGCAAGCAGGACACCAGATGCCAGTACCTGGTCTGTTGGCTGGTGATTTGCCGTAGACGGAAGTGCGCCTCGACCTGCAGAAACCATGTGCTGGGGCTGTTGGGCCAAAATGGTGGCAGGTTGACATGTTGGATTGCAGCAACCGCAGCACCGCTAGGTCTGGCGTCTTCTTGGGCGTCAGGACCGGTAGGATTGGTGGCAGAGCCGGCGGGATCCATGCGGGATGATCGGGGCCGCGTGTTCTTTATCGGGTCACGATTAACTGTCGGAGCTAACGCGAGAAAGATCCAGCCCTGACAGCGTTCAGTTTTCGAACTGATTTTTTATTATCGCGCTGCACCCGCCGCGCGACTGAATGCCAACTTCTTCTTCCTTGACGAGCGCCGCATTCTGAGGCGCTACAAACCTCTTCCGTGTCTTTAATGTTGCGTGGTCGCCGAGCAGCTTTTGAGTGCGGAGAACTCTAAGTGCTCGGGCTGTCATATTCTGTCGTGCGCTGTCGTCGTCGCTTGGCGTAACGCAGGCAAAACCATGGATATCATAGCTATCTGTAGCATGCTATCCGTGGACGCGTGCTCGCGCCAAGAAGTCCTGTAGCTCTTGCTATTCGAGCGCCTTGATGATGATGTGCGGAGCACTTTATATGTCTAGACTGCCGTATACTGTCGTCGCTGGGCGTAACAGAGGCGAAATGAAGTATAAAAATAGAAAAAAATAGCAAGCAAGCGAGAAATAGAAAAAAAGAGAAAGACCGCGAAAAATATGAAAAAAAAAATTGAGAAACACCGAAATAAAGACAAGAAAAACAGAAAAATCTGGAAAAGAGAAAAACAAAGAAGTGTTCCATGTTCCAAGTGTTCCATGTTCCTGTAGCAAAGAAATGTCGCGTTTTGGCCCCAGTGTATATCTGAAGACTTAGTTCTACCGTAATTGGCTTCAAGTGCGATGGAGGAGAATACTCCTGAATAGCTTACTCAGGGTTTCTGTTGGGTTGGTTTCAAAGGCAACCACAACACAAACAAAAATTAGCCTAAGTAGCCTTGACATTTATTATTTCATCGCGAAATTTATTGCGAACTAGCACGGAAGCCATATATTTAGTAGTTTGTATTTCTGAACAACAAATATTGTCATTTTGAATAAGGAAGACACAAGAAATAAGTACATAAATTAAAATAAATTCCGTGAGTCCGCATATTGCTCATGTGGAATAAATAGAGCCCTTACCTTTTACAATTTAATTTGGGAATATTCTAGCCAAGTAGTCTGAAAGAATGTTAAACGCTCAAGATGATTGTTTTCTTGAACCAGCAGACTGAAATACATTAGTAGAGTTCACATGATACCAGTGCAGCTTCATAAAGCTAAAATTGGTTGAAGATGGACATTTTTAGCGTCTTCTTCATACTGATGTCTTTTTTTCTCAAGTCCGCCTCGGTGGATCAGATGCTAGGGCGCTCAGCTGCTGACTCAAAGGTCACGGGTCCGATCCCTGCCGTGGCGGTCCCATTTCGATGGAGGCGAAATGGTAGAGGTCCGTGTACTGTGCGATGTCAGTGCACGTTAAAGAACACCAGATGGTCGAAATTTCCAGAGCCCTCCACTACGGCGTCCTTCATAATCATATCGTGGGTTTTGGAGGTGAGACCCCAGATATTATAATTATTATTATTGATTTTCTCAAGTTCTCTCGAGAACATCCGCTGCTCATCAGAGCTGCAGATTGTGAGTAGCATCAGCATAGATGACGGGAACCGTCAGCCGCGAGCTTGTCACGCATTTGCCAACATGCACGCAACTGCGCCACTCCGTATGTGCTAGCGCACTGCACAACGTGTTGGGATACCTCGCTGTGCACTAGCTTATTGGTACCGGGAAGACGCGCGCGCACCGGATAACTCTACACAAGTGCTTGGAAACAATGTATTTTGTCTGCCGATAACAAGAAAAATGTCTACCTAATGCGCCGAAACAAAAGTTCTAAAGTAGCCAGAAAGTATCATTGGAGCCAACCTCAAATTTTAGTCCCCATACGGGGTCGTAAAGTAGCCAATTTAGCGCAAAGTAGCCACCAACGGCAGCTCTGCTTATAGCATCGCTCCTGACGCTGTCGTTTATTCCAGCAAAAAGACAAAGAGCCTTCATACAGGGCTTTTGTCCCGACATGAGAACAAAACATGTCTTTGCCAGTTCTTTCGGCTAATGGCCATAAAAGGCCAAGGTACATTGAGGTTTGAGTAAATAGAGCTGTGGTCATATTAAATATGTTTTCATTTACCTTAATTTATTCACGTATGACTTCGCACTTTGACTTTGGGTAAGGCACTATCATGTTAGACGGGTCGATCAGGCAGCCGCATTACAGCAGCAACGTCAAAAGTATAAATTTTGTATATTCGCTATGAATCCAAAAAAAAAAAGAAAGAAAAAAAGAAAACGTGCGCACGTGCTTAGAGCTTCGAATCTTATTCTTTTTTTTTTTTTTGCAAAAAGGAAACATGACTGACTCGATTTAGCACATCTTTAGCTGTGAACTGAAACAGTCGTCATATCCGACTACTACTATCAATAAAACATGCCTCAAGCGATTGGTCACTGCAAACTGGTCATACCTTCTTGCACCTGATCACTACCTTTTCGGAATTCAAGGCGTCCGGAGAACTGATTGGACGGGAACATTCAGTAATCGACACGCTTTAATTCAGAATATACGTAGTTCGGCAGGGGGGGGGGGGGGGGCATGTTTGGAGAATTCGCTTATGCATCACGGAAAATTTTCCGCTTTGTCGGAGAATTCATCTAATTGATGCCTAGCAACATTTTCTGACCCCTTGCCATTGAAATATTTTTCTATTTACTTCACTGCTAACTTCAGTAAACAGCCTTCCGTCTCGGTAATATTCATGTGGATTTGTGCTACTCTCCACGGCATTAACCTAACTGTATCCCCATCGACGTTTGTTGGGTAAACGTGGGTAATGACCGCAATAAAATGATTATTTTGTTTTATTAGTATTAAGCTCAACGTGTTCTTAACCCGCAAACATTTGATATGCTTCCACTTGCGCCAAATGCTTACGTCCTCTTGTATTTCTGATAGTGCTCTAAAAACATTAAGCCAGATTCGCGCCAGTGGTTCCACGCCTCTTTTTTTTCTTTCTTTTCTCTCTTCTCTCAGTTTTTTCTGCATTTTTGAATCTATTTATATTTGTTTTTGCGTCATCTCTATTTCTTTCTCTTTCTCGCATCCACTTTATTCCCTTTCTTTCCTTTCTTTCTCTATTTATCGCTTCCTCTTTCTTACTATCTCTTCCTCTCTCTCTCACTTTCTTTCTCCCGTATTTCTTCTGTTGTCTTTCTTTCTCTCTCTCTTTCTCTCCATGCTATGCATTACTTTCTCCCGTCCTCCTCTCCCTCCTCCTCCCTCTCAGAGCTCTCCGCCTGACCTCTCACTTCTCTTTTCCAGCTCTCGTGCTACAATACTATACAATGCAGTGCTGCGATAATCTGCTAGCATGCCTGGATAGCTGAGCGGTTATGACGCTCGCCATCGAATCATGGGCGCGCGTGTTCGTATCTCGCCTCGCCAAGAACCTTTTTTTTTTTTGCCAAGAATTTCTCGCTTGCTTTTTCTGTTTCTCTCTCCTTGTACTCGCCCACCAGAGTTATCGCATTCCACGCCTGAGAAATCGGTGCACCTGTTCTGGGAGCGAAGCAGAAGGGAAAGCAGACGACTAAAAAGCGCGAGTGGCGGTTCATGATTTTTGGTCAGCTCCGCTCACAAATAACGGGGCTTTTCCGGGCTTAAACAGCTCATTTGTTTAAAAAATTTTCACAAGAAATCTGCCTTGTGTTGCCATCTCTACTGGAGTCAATTCTGAAACCATTGTTCAATTGCTATGTTGTTTTGTCATTTGTGCAGCCAGTCACTTTTCAGTTAGCAAAGCGCTCGAAACAAAAATAGCCATCTTTTAATTGAAAATATTGTGCCGCCCTTTGCAGCAAAGAAATCATCATGAGCGCCCATATAACTAATTATGTTTCACGGAGTCAACATTTCAACATCTAAGTAATAGGCACATAAGCTTTTCCTGTTCACATTCCCGGTACGGGGAACCATTAAATTGTTTTTGGCGAAAATAAAAGTTGATTCAATTATTCTTTCGAAGAACTCTAATGGTTCGCGAACATATAGCTGTGGGAAACAACGGCATTGAAAGTAAATCTAATGAAACTGAAGATGTGTAGACTATTTGGGAAGCGACTCAAATAACCCATTCGCATTTAATGACGATCAAGTCCTTCCGAGACCTCAAAGAAATTCAACTGCCGCGTCATATTATTTTGGTGAGTTGTGTTTTTATCATATTTCTTATATTTTGCTTTTCTTTCGCTTAAATATTTCTTGCTTCTTGCTATTTCTTCCTCTGATTT
>JALIZH010026309.1:0-18983 GCA_030522465.1 Rhipicephalus appendiculatus
CCTCCCATCTCCACAAAGTGAATCATGACGAGTGGGCGAAGCACCTGGGGATCGTTCGGTGTCCGTATAATGTAAATTGAGTGACAAAGTGTATATAGAAATGTAAATTTATTTCGCCTTCAAGTCGTCTTAGGCAATTGAAGGAGAATTTAGACAATTGCTGGAGTGGCGAATATTCCTCAAAAGTGAATCCAAGAACGCGCCATCTTACCGGTGGCAAGATACAGTTTTAATACGGGTAATTTGTTCAGACATAGTGCTCGACGTGTGCCTTTGTGTTACAGGTTTCCTTGAGAAGCCTCAATATCTAGGCACATTTTAGTAGAGATCAACTCATCAATCGATAGGTTCTTTTCGCAGGGAACAGCGATCTTTTACCTTATAATTTGCCAAGTCTGCGTTGAAGTCTGTTGTAAAACCTTTGTGACGGGCCGTGCCTTGCGCACGGACGCCGCACGGATGGACAAGCGTAACCATAGAGTTAATATAACAGACTCTAGAGGAAAAGCTGGGCCGCTAAAGCTATAACTACGTGAGCAGCGACATCTTGGAACGTTGTCATTGTTGCCATTACAGTAATTTACAGAAGCGCTAAATATGGCGTTTGAAAACACTGAAATTCTCGCAATAAAAATAGAAAACAAGCGTGTTCGCGTATTATAAGTGAACGGAAATCAACTACTTTTAGAACAGATACAATGGCTATTTATGCAATTTACTGCACGCGGAAACGAGCGTTTGCAGGTTTGGTTACTGATGGCGCCACCGTTCTTGTATCGTGACAACATTTCAGAGCGTTGCCGCGCAGCGCTGCGGCCGATTGCGCCGCCTTGCGGTCGGGCGAGTCGTATACAGTGTCTCGTCGTACGTGTTTTTGTTACCACGAGCTAACAACTCCACTTTATGTGACAGTCTCTTACTGTGATGCAATAGAGAGCTATGAAACAGAAAAAAAATGCCAGGGGTTACTGCAGCATCCAGTAGCGAGTGTGGTGAACGTCAGGCGAAAGCTCAGTATCGTTCCATCATGGCGGCAACCCGAGCGGTTATAGGTTTTAATGCATGGGCCCTTTGGGGAGCTTTTCCTCTAAAGTCAGTATATTAACTCTATGAGCGTCACCCCTAAGGTGCTTCGCCCCTAAAACCACACTGTAGTAATTGAGGCTTTTGTTGACGGCGCCAACTGTGCAGGCTACCGTGCACCACACTATTTACAAAGCAAATGACACTGCTGGAATTCAAGATGGCGGTGTTAGCCACTTGACGAGGGCGTACAAAGGGTGATGTCGCTGCATCGTAAGTGCATTTTCGGTGGTCACGGATATTTACATCACAGAGAAAATTAGGCAGCACCCAGGCAGCCTTCGTTGAAAGGCTGCATTGTTCAGTTATGCACGCTGTGTGCGTGAGCGCCTTGACGTTGATGCAGGATCTGCTTTCCCCAAAAGGAAAATCGCCGGGAGGGAGATATTTCGACGTGTGTCACGCAACACATGAACGCCTTTTCCGAAAGACGTCCCCTTATTAAAGTACGATAAAATCACCACGTGCGGCGCGGGCTGGGAACGAAGACATCACTCCGTTTCCATGAGAAAATAGCTGGTGGAGGATGCATACGGCATCTCTTTAGAGGCAAAAATGTTCCAAAAGACGGTTGAAATGATAACTGTAGACGGTATACTCCGATTTAACATAAGAGCTATCAACAAAATGTCACAGACGTTTCGCTAGCGATGCACCCATGCCGACCCCTGCATGGGACATAGCTTCCACCTAAATGACGCGACAGCGTTGGCTCGTGGACGAAATTGGGTCAAAACTCCCGGAATCGTGGTTTAAGCTATCGGCTTAGAACGAAAACCATGGCCCCCCAACGGTCGTTTACAAGGACGTGTGTTTCACTGGTGTGTCAATGGTCGATCTCCGCTTCGTTTGTTGCCAGTGTATACTGAGAATGTCACCTGCATAGGTGGAGAAACGGGACACCCGGGAAAAACTGCTCTGCAATGCCGTCCGACACAAGAAGACTCTCCAGATCTTTGCAGGACTGCTCGACTTCTTGGCTCTCGGGACCTACCAAGGTCACCTGGTCATCCGTCATTAGATGTTTGCAATAGCGCGCGGTGCGCGATAATGCACGCCTCCGTGGCATGCGAAAGCAAAGAGCACGATATTTTGAATAAATAAGTGAATGAACGCACACATATAGCGTTCAAGAAAACCAGAGCGACAATACTCAATCCGAGCGATAGATTACGACCACAAGGCATTATAAGCCACCAGTGCGTAATAAAACAGCGTTACTCTGGACGCTCTCCGTATACAGCCGTAACGAGCGATCAGTATTTTTGTTTGGCTTGCGGCGCCCCGCTCATTCACATGTCCATGCCTTGTTTATTTAGAAAAACTACGACACATGCTATTGCGAAGGCTGTAGAGATACATGTGGCTAAAGAAATGAGTCGAGGAATGCAGCACACCGTTGCACAGGTCGCGATGAAAGAAGGTGGTTTGGATATCTGAAACGTGTTAATATAATCGCAGTGGGAAGTACAATGGAGATGCATTGCTGCGCAAGGTCATCTAAGAACTTTTAGAGCCGTATCTCCTCTGGAATGAACACTTTTCTTGAACACCCACCTCAGATAGGAAGAACACGCCGCTGGAGAACAGCTGTTCGGCTTTGCGACGCGATGCGCCTCGTGCAGCTTTCGTCCGGATGAGTTTTGAAGCACGCAGAGCTCCGATATTGTGTTCTCGTCCATTTGTGGCAGCACAGTGGGGTTCACTGACCGTTCCGCGCTGGATGACGTAAGAAAAAGCCGTATTTGCTCGGTGCATAAGCTCCGCCAACGAGAGCAGTTCAGCCTCTCCGTGGCCTCTCCTTATGGAGACGCTAGCAGACGATTCCTCGACGGTGCCCAACACAGCATGGGGGGACGCGCTCAGTGTTGCCAGAGCACTAAGCATTATGAATATTCCCTTCTTTTTCGTTTGTTTTCTATAGTACAATAGGTGTAATTGAAGTAGAAAATGAAGGCATTAGGCGAACTTAAAATAAAATCTAAAAGCGGTGCGGGAAAGTCTCGCTCGAGATCTAGCACACGCTCACGTTCACGATCACTCATGGATTCCCGTACATCGAAGCCGAGAAGCACGTCGAAAACGCGCGGTGCAGCCTGCCAAGGCGTCGCCGGCTACGTGAACCAGGGCAACAGCAGCCAATACGGACACGGGAGCCACTGGCAGCGGCAGCAGAAGCAGCAGCAACACTACAATAGCAACGTACAGGAGGTAAGCTGGGCGGACGTCGCTGCTTCCTCCGGCGGCAGCGGCGCTGCGGGGCGCCCTGATGGTGTCGCGGTCAGTGGTGGCGGTGTCCCCGGTCCCGGTCGCGTGAGTGGTGGTGACCTCGAACGAGCTATACAGCAGCGCCGAGGGCCTTTAGAATATACAACTAATGTGTTAAGACGCGAAAACGCACTTCTTAGAGAAGAAATTTCCAAATTGAAAGGCGGGGTGGCACAAGGGCAGCAGCGGCAACAGCCGAAACGACAGGTGATGTTGTCAGAGCCACAACAGGTGATGTTGTTCCGCCTCAGCCCGTGCCGGTCGAGGTGCACACGGTGGACGAAAGCGCGGTGGAGACAGCGGACGAACGCGAAGACTGCCCGGTATCTTCCAAGAGGGCCGCGTTAGACCCCGAAAGACCCACGACCGAACCTCGTAGCACTGCCTATGAAAGGCTAAAGAAGCGCATAGAGAATATTGAGACAAGCCTTAGACGAGCGTTTCGCGAGCCAGAGGGAACAAATTAACAAAATGTTTACCGTAGTCAACAACTCGGTGGCCAAGTTCGCGGAACAATAGACTCAGTCGATTGCGGCGCTCACGGCGCGAATGGACGACTTAGAAGCGAGGCCCCCCACCCCTTGCGGGAAGACCGATGCGGACGACGGGGAAACCATACGCCAGACCGCAGCAGCAGCAGCAGCAGCAATCCCCGCTAACAGACGCAGAAACGCAGCACCAACAGCCGAGTCTATCAGGCGACGGGTTACATGAACGCACACACATCACGATGGATATACACGACAAAAAACACACACACACTAGACAACATTCACAACAGTACACGATCTGGCAGTGGAACTGCCGGGGTTACGGAAGGAAGCGGGGCAATCTCCAGCAATACGTATGCAACTGCGAGAGAAAGCCGGACGTGATCCTGTTACAGGAGAGAAATGACCCGGTAAAACTCGCGGGCTACGAAGCCATAGATGCGGCCACGTCTAGCGAGGGGCAGAGGGAGAGACGACGCCGAGTTGCGTCGACCGGCGTTACGGCGACATTGCCGGCCGCCGCGGTGCTCGTTCGTCGCAACCAAACAGTGGCACAGCGTGAGCTTCAAGGGGTGAAAATACCGCACGTGTTGGCAGAGCTAATTCCGAGGAGGGGTCGAGGCCTCTTCGTATTGAACATATACAGCAAGCCCTCGCTGCAGCACCGATTCGGGGAGCTGTTCCGCAAGACACGCGCAGTCGCCGGCGATGCTCCGCTTCTTGTTGCGGGCGACTTCAACGCGCCTCACGCGGCCTGGGGATACGCACGAGAAACGCCCACGGGCAGGCGCCTGTGGGAGGACGCGGCAGACCAGCGACTGGAACTCGTCTCGAAACCTGCCGATCCCACGCGCAGGGGCAACAGCGCTTGCGTTGACACGCTACCGGACCTTGCGTTCGTGGCGAACATAGCCAACGCGCAGTGGCACAACATGCAAGAGGATGTCGGAAGCGATCACTCCCTAATAGAGATCCGAATAGACACGGGGCAGCATGCTAGAGGGAGTCGCTTCGAGAGCGAAGGGAAAGCCAGGGGACGTAGGCTCCGTCTCGTGGAATGGGACACTTTCCGCAAGACACGCAAAGAACGCGAGCGAGGCGACCGGCCGATAACGAACATTGACGAATGGACCGAGACGTTCAGGGCAGACGTGGAGGCGGCAACGCACGATGTCCCTCCCGAGGCAAACCTCCCAGTGATCGATAGCAGGCTCCTGCACATGTGGGAGGCCAAGCAGGCTTTGCTGAAGAGATGAAAACGTCAAAGGCATAATAGGACGCTACGCAGGCGCAAAGCCAAACTGAACAGAGACACAGAAGCGCACGCCTTCCAGGTATGCAGCGAGGCAATGGGAGGAGACGTGCAATGGCCTCGAGACACAGATGCGAGGTGCGAGCGCTTGGTGCCTCTCCCGGCAGCTTCTGGATCCGGAGGAGGCCAAGACGGCTCAAGGACACAAGATTCGCCGACTCGTACGCGACTTTGGGGCACGCTAGATGAGTTTCTCCAGGCCGTGTGCGAACGTTATTTTAGAACGGTAGAAAGAATAGAACGCGCAATGTACGATGGCGACAACGACGAGAAGCTAGACGCCGAGTTTAGTGAAGCAGAAATCGGGGCGGTTCTAAGCAGTCTCAACACAAGGTCGGCTCCTGGCCCAGATCTGGTGACCAACAACACTCTTCGCAACCTGCACGACGAGTCAATTACGCGACTGACGGCCTACGTTAACCGAGTGGTGGCGTGAGGGCTCCCTCCCTAACGCGTGGAAAAGGGCCCGCGTGGTCATGATTCCGAAACCGGGCAAGCAGGTGACGATCGATAACCTAAGACCAATCTCGCTCACGTCCTGCGTGGGCAAAGTCAGGAACACGCTGTCCTGACTCGCGTGACTGATTACCTCGAGGACACCGACGTCTTCCCCCCCCACGATGTCGGGATTTCGTCGCAACCTTTCCGCGCAGGACGTAATGCTGCAGCTCAAACACCAGATCGTAGACGACACCTCTAGTTCCACCTAAAGCGATTCTCGGCCTTGATCTGAAAAAGGCCTTTGACAGCGTCGAGCATGCGGCAATTCTCGACCGTGTCCGATCGCTGGGATTAGGCCAAAGAATGTTTAACTATATACACGATTTTCTCACGGGCAGGCGTGCGAGCGTCGTCGTCGGTAACGCAGAATCACCGGAATTCGAGACGGGCCCGACGGGTATGCCACAGGGCTCCGTCATGTCGCCCATGTTGCTTAATCTCGTCCTTCTTGGGCTTCCCGAAAAACTAGCTACAATAGAGGGGTTGCATCACAGCCTCTACGCGGACGACATCACCCTCTGGGTCTCCGGAGGAGGACGCGACGGCCACGTGGAGCGAACGCTTCAGATGGGCGTGCATGCGGTCCGGAAGTTCTTGCGAGGTACGGGCTTCGAATGTTCGGCGGCCAAGTCCGAGCTATTGTTCTACAGACCCACGAGCAGGGGCCGCAAAACCGTTTTTCCCGGCGGAGGGAGATAAAAAACCAGAGTAGTAACGGCGGACGGTTTTCCCATACCGAGCGTAGAGCACATAGGCATATTGGGACTGCGCCTGCAGGCCAATGGTCACAACGGCGAGATGGTACGAAGACTTAGACGTTCGGTAAACGATACGATTCGACTCCTCCGCCGCATAACGAACAGACGCAGCGGTATACGGGAAAGCTGCGCGATCCGCCTCGTACAGGCGTACGCCATCAATCGCATAACGTTCGTAGCCCCTTATCTACAGTGGCTGGCGTCCGAACGAAACAAGGCCGACTGCATGATACGCAAGGCATTCAAGAGGGCGGTCGGCATCCCTGTCAACGCGAGCACGGACACGTTCTTCGAGCTGGGCCTGCACAACACCCTGAGCGAACTTATCGAGGCGCACAACATTGCACAATACTAGCGATTGTCCAAGTCCAAGACGGGCAGGCGCATCCTCGAGTCGCTCGGCATAACATACCACGCACAATGCGGGGAGAAGACGATGTTTCCGATCACGGTACGCGACCGTCTCACCGTTGCGCCGCTCCCCAAGAACATGCACCCGACGCACCACGTCGGGCGCCGCAACAAAAGAGCGAGTGACCTGCAAAGAATGTATGGCAACAGCGACGAGGTGGTGTACATGGACGCCGCGAGATACCCAGAGCGAAGGTGTGCTCACGTGGTCGCAGTTGTCAATCACACGGCCAAATGCATCGCGAGCGTCACTGTGCGTACGGAACACACTGAGGCGGCCGAAGAGGCGGCGATCGCTCTTGCACTGGTCGCGGCGCCGGAAGCTGAGGTCGTGATCAGCGACTCGCAGGCTCCCGCTTCGTGGCTTCGCACGTGGCTACATCTCGTGGCAGGCGGCCCGCATACTTCAAACTTCTTATGGCAGCAGGGACGGCGGCGGGCTTCAAGGAGCGATGGCCTCGACGTCGTCGTCCTCGCCGTTCAAAACCGGAAAGGCGACAGTCTTCCTCCTGTGGACCCCGGCTCACACAAGCGTCCCGCTTGCAGGTAACCAGGTCGCCCACACCGCAGCTCGAGGTCTCATTCACCGAGCCGCGGCTGATTCAGTGGCCGCATGCACCCCCGAGAGCGGGGCGACACCACCACAACAGCAACCCGAATGGTCGGGGGGGCGATCGCCTGACCACATTCAGCGAGATCACACAACATTACAGACTAAACAGACGCATATACCCACCACCACACGACAAATTAAACAAAAGACAGACCGTAACTTGGAGGTTGTTGCAAACAAACACTTTCCCCAGCCCGGCGATCCTACGCCTCTGTTATCCTAGCCTATACCCGACGGACGTGTGCAAAGCGTTCGGGGAAAGAGCTACACTGCGGCACATGCTTTGGGAATGTGTCGGGAGAATTAATGTCGCTGCCGTCGCTCACTACGCGACGCATGCTAGGCAGGGACAAATTGCGAGAGCAATCTTTGCTGCTACCACCGCGCGAGGGCAGGGGCCGGCCGCCGCCACGGCTGCGGTCACTACTGCGGATCAACTGCGTCGGCGTCGCTGCCGCTGGGAGGCGGCACTCACCAGCGACAAGCTTTCCGACCAGCTATGGGCCGTCCGGCAAGCCGAAGGTGAAGCCTGGGTCCAAGTACTTCCCGCCGTCACCTGAGGCACCGCCATCATCGACGGAGAGTGGGACGGAACAGGGGTCAATCCCCTCTTCCCCCCGCCTCGCCCGAAGGAACCGGACTTAAAATAAAGTTTATTCATTCATTCATTCATTCATTTATCGAGCCTCGTGGCACACTTGTCACCACCCCGTTATAAAGGGGACGCTCAGAAGATCCACGGATCCACCGGTCGTCTGCTAGTCAGCGGCCATTTAGACGGCGCTGGTGTAGGAACGCCTGCATTCTCTGACGAACTACCAGCATTATGTGACTGTTTCTGCAAACTGTGCGGAGGGTCAAGTAAGCTATTCAGTGCGGTTAAATATTTACTGCACACTGGTTGACTAACGTGAGAAGCCGTAGACTTTGCAAAGTGTTAGACGCCCGTGTTTTTATTAGTCGTCCATAGATATGCAAAAAAAATCTATATCACTTACCGTATCTTCATTGCCAAAGTATTTTGCATTTATGCATAATAATTACACGATATGAGCACTCTGTCTTGGTGAGACACCACCACGAGCGCGAAAGCTGATGTCATCGATCAGGTGCTGACTTGCGCCCCAACGATCGTAGGTTATGTCCCTAGCGGCAGCAGGTATGAACTAGAACGTGGGTGACGTGGGCGCTGGAGAGAGGCATCTGGGCAGGTCAGGAGTACGGTAGGCCGTGCTTGCTACTACTACACACCGTGGAGCTCTGGGATGCAATCTCGGCATGAGCCACTTTCACCGAGCACATGGGAACAGACGAAAACGAGTCACGTAGGTGACGTGGGCGCTGGAGAGAGGCATCTGGGCAGGTCAGGAGTACGGTAGGCCGTGCTTGCACACACACCGTGGAACTCTGGGATGCAATCTCGGCATGCGCCACTTTCACCGAGCACATGGGAACAGACGAAAACGAGTCACGTGGGTGACGTGGGCGCTGGAGAGAGGCATCTGGGCAGGTCAGGAGTACGGTAGGCCGTGCTTGCTACTACTACACACCGTGAAACTCTGGGATGCAATCTCGGCATGCGCCACTTTCACCGAGCACATGGGAACAGACGAAAACGAGTCAAGGTGTGCGGCTCTCGCATTTCCAGTCAACGTCGTACTTTGCAATGGCGAATTTGTGCGGTACTTGGCTGCCGCACGAGAAATAAGTGTAAATCAAAGAAAAGAATGACCATACGCGGGGACGTAGTTGGTCAGAGGTGATCACAAAACCGTGCGACAGCGCCCCCCCCCCTCCCCGCTCCCTTTAGTGGCTGTCGTCGACTTCCATTGCCACGTTGCCTCGGCTACCATTGCCCGAACCACAGTGGTGACCTATCGCTGACGCTGAGCCTCTTTCTTTACTTCAGTCCCTCTCCCCCCACCCTTGCACGTGACTGTTGAGGGTTCCTCCTTCGACAAGACACAGTTACTATCCCGGGCTTTTCTCTTCTTCTCTATCGATGAATCTCCTTTTCCCGAACTTTCTTGCTTCTCCAGCCAAAGGAGGGGCCATCATAACAAAGGTTATACTCTTCCGCGGCGTAAGGGCAGAACGCTGGATTGCCCGCATCGCTGATACCTCTTTGCTAGAGAAGGTTGTGGCAACGCAACAAAGCCTGTAGGAACCTGTAGGATTGTTGCCATCGACTGGATCTTACCTTTTTGTTCATGAAACACTGTTCTTCACGTCGCTGTTGTTTCCGGCACTCCAAGTGCAGCTTGTCGCTTGGCGCGAAATTGCCCACTTAAGAACTCAGAGGTTCTTGAAACGATGCATCTTGACGGATTAGGCTGCCGAAGCCACTAGAACGTTTTAGCAGTGATGATAATACCATCGAGTAAGTACGAAAATACCATGCCGCACGCAAATACCATCCGCACGCAGCTCTTTTAAATCTGCAAGACTTCTATTCTAGTCTTTAATCTGCAAGACCTCTGCCAGACTTTAATCACCTCCTTACTTTACCATACACAACGATCAGCTAATTCCGTACTTACCGTATGGTTTACCGTAGGGCTGCCAACCATGTTTACAAAATTTGCTTTCGAGACAGCTCAAATTTCCCTTTTTCGGAGCGGCCCACTGCTCTACCGCCTTGAGCGGTAGTGTTCCTCAATACCTCAAAAATGTTCTGTGTCTGTCTGTCTGTCTGTGTACAAAAATTTCTCTCACTTATCTAAAATAATTAAGATTGTTTATGATTGGTTGCGTCACCGCCACATCTGTTGTTTAAGCGTTATTTCTACTGACAAGTATCTTTTTAGCATGATTTTAACAGTGCATGATTTGAAAAAAAGTCAAGTAATGAATAATAGATAGCAGTACTGAATTACTCTTCGCGCCAGCTTGCGCCACCATGTTCACAAGTTGGAACATTTACACACACTCTCGCGTGCAGACTCAGATGCGTATTTTTGTAATAAACGAGGAGTGTGCACTCACGGAGAAGCTACGCAAGCAAACAGTCAACCCAGCCAGGATGTTACTGCGTTGGATGATGCATGCTGACTGATATCAGCCAACGCGGCGCTGCACTTGTCTAACAGCGGGAAATTCAAACAGGCGATGTGGTAGGTACAAAGTTATTTAAAAAGAAACCATTATTTATTAATCACTATCTCCGTATATTACGACAGTCACCAAAGAAACAAAAGGCAACATATTCCGGAGTTTTCAAACATGCCATGCACAACACGAAACAAAATTTTTTCGCCAACATGTCAATGTAGCCCCCTATGTTGGTTAAATCCGCCAATGTTGGTCGTTCATATAGGCAGCTTGTAGAATAGCGTTTTAGTAAGCTGTAGTTTTGTGTGCAACATTCCAACAAGACGAAGGGTAATGAGGCTAATATTAAATCGAAGGGCAATCGTTAAATGCGTGTGTTTAGTGACATGTCGCTATACGAGTAATCGCGTGCATTTCACAGCGCAACACAACCAACTATCACCCGCCTACCCACACAGTGGGATCACGGGAATGCCTGTAAATAGTCAGAAAACCAACGATGGCGGAAAATATGTGACAGTATTAGAAAAAATAGAGAAAAAAGAGTAATAGTGTCTATTCAAGCTCGAAAGGTTGCCATGAAAATGCCAAAACTTATTTATTTATTTATTTCTTCATTTATTTGTTTATACATGCTGTCAATCCCAGAGGCATTATAAGAGCTGGATAATTTAAGACAGAGATTCAGAAAATCAAAGGAGTAGGAACATGCAAAAATTACCAAGAAATGGCAACATTTTTCCTTTTCCTTCATGGACCTAAAAATTACTTTAATCTGGGAAACTTCCCTCAAGTTGGCAGCCCTGTATTACCGTCACTGCCGTAACTTGCGAAGCGTTATATATAGTTTCACCTTTCGCTCATTTCTTTCTCGTTTCTTCCTCTGAAGAGCATGAAAGAGCTTCCGCGGTGCGCAAATACCTGGCAGATGCTGTTTTTTCGGACTACAGTTATAATTCTGTTCGTTTTACATTGCACTGCGCGTAAAAAATTTAGTGCTTGTTACAGCGTAAGAGCGAAAGAAAATGTGCTGCATCGTCTTTGTTTAGGCCAAGGATTTCCGTTATAAAATTTGACGGCAAACACCGGTGCGCGTTGAAAAAGCATAGACGGCCGGCTGCTGTCCCACAGCCTTGAGAGTGTCGTAGGCGTGCGTATTGCTGCTCGATTCATGAATCTGGAGACCGGTACTGTGGTTGCCACTTGACCCGTCCCGACGGCATAAAGTAAGCGGAAGCCACGCACAAATATATGGCCTCAGCTTGGAACTTTAAATTTGATATCGTCACCATTTAATTGTTTTGTTTTTGAGTTAAAAATAAAGTAGAAACCTTAACACCAAAGCGCAAAGAAGGGACAGGAACAGTGGCGTACCAACTCTTTCGTGAGTGGGGGGGGGCAAACCTACCCCCCCTTGTAGGCCGTGATTTGTGCGTATATATATATATATATATATATATATATATATATATATATATATATATATATATATATATATATATATATATATATATATATATATATATATACATATATATATATATATATATATGTGTGTGTGTGTGTGTGTGTGTCTGCGTTGAAAAATGAAGGACGAACATGCGACAATGTTTATTTATTCCAACGTATCGGCAGGAGGGCCTGCCTTCGTCAGGGAATACAGGGAAAGGGAACAGGCAAAAACGCGCTTTTTTGCCTGTGTCCTGTCTTCCCTGACGAAGGCAGGCCCTCCTGCCGAAACGTTGGAAGAAATAAACATTTTCGCACGTTCGTCCGTCATTTTTCAACGCATACAAAGCACTGGATCTGCTGAAACACTGAACCCCTCTCAGTATATATATATATATATATATATATATGTAGATTATGAAGAGTCTGGCTTCGGTTGCCGTAGAACAAAATAGGAAAAATATATATACGCCTCTAAAAAACTGTGTATTGGTGACGTTTCGATCGGAGACCGATCTTGATGAAGATCGGCCTCCGATCGAAACGTCACCAATAAACAGTTTTTTAGAGGCGTATATATAGCTTTCCTATATATATATATATATATATATATATATATATATATATATATATATATATATATATAATATGGGTCATTTAATATCAAGTGTACCAGGTCAATTTTCGACCATCTCCCATCTTGCTGAAAAAAAATTGTCCAGGTATATGTGAATGTGATAACTCGTTATTGAGGTGTTATTTTCCGTAAAAAAAATTTTGTGTTGCCTAGAGGGCGCTTCAAACTTTGGGCACCCAAGTGAAACTCTGTCGCGCTAAATAATTTGTGTAAAATTACTGTTGTGAGGAATTCCTACGAAACAACTTTTTCCATAATCTTAAGGGGCTGATCTTACATGACAATGATAGTTTATTCATTTTAGTCTTAACTATATACCGGGTGTCCCAGCTATGTTTAGCCAAGGGTTAAAAAATACAATATTTGAGGCAGGCGAGTGAAATCAGTTGAATATTGCTTACAGCCATCTTGCGCACTTCAGGCAATTTTTTCTTTTGTAATTAACTAATTTGTTAATTATGATTAATTTACTAAATTGATAAATGTTTACTTTACGCAAGAAATGAGAGTTGCAAAGTACGAGAGCATCTTCAGAAACCCCCATTGCATTATTTGCGATGAAGAAAGTATTACGCGTACCATTTTTTCCGTGCTGCAAAGAAAGCCCGCGAAATACAATAAATACCACGTGACTAGCGCATTCGCGCGCCGCGACCGTGCTGCTCTCAGCCGTAGTTTGAGTGAACAAAATCAGCTGCGACCACGACCCCCCGGCTGCGTTGCAGCGGTAGGCCGATAAGTTGGCGGTGGTTTCTTGGCCCGTTGCCAGCCAGTTGGCGCGCGTGACTGTGCAAGTTGTAGCGAGTGCGGGCGAAGAAACCACCGTAAACTTATCGGCCTACCGCTGCAACGCAGCCGGCGGGTCGTCGTCGCAGCTGATTTTGTTCGCTCAAACTACGGCTGAGAGCAGCACGGTCGCGGCGCGGGAATACGCTAGTCACGTGGTATTTTTTGTATTTCGCGGGCTTTCTTTGCAGCACGGAAAAAAATGGTACGCGTAAAACTTTCTTTATCGCAAATAATGAAATGGGGGTTTCTGAAGACGCTCTCGTACTTTGCAACTCTCATTTCTTGCGTAAATTCAATATTTATCAATTTAGTAAATTAATCCTAATTAACAAATTAGTTAATTACGAAATAAAAAATTGCCTGTAGTGCGCAAGATGGCTGTAAGCAATATTCAACTGACTTCACTCGCCTGCCTCAAATAATTCTATTTTTTAACCCTTGGCTAAAGATAGCTGGGACACCCTGTATAAGCACGATATCGAATCATCTCCACCGCGTACACCTAGGATACATCTTTTGATAAGCGATCACGCATTGGCCTATACCTGATACATCATAAAAACATCTTAAGTAAACTATACCTTAATTATGTCATTAATTATTATTAAAACCATGTGCATTAATTATCAGAAGCCAAACACAACGCCCCAATACTGTATTGCAGGCCATCGACTGCATTATAATTCTGCCCCTTGGGACTATGAAGCGGTTGAGTACAACCTGCCCTATATGGTCCAAGGGGGGAAGATACCGTTCCATAAAATTAGCACTATTGCCCTTTTTAACGTTCTGTACTTCAGTAATACCAATACAAGTGACAAGCTGTTGTATGACTTGCATTATTCGCCGCCGAAAAGCCCCCGCTAGAATCTTGTGCTGACCTGCTATGCAGTGAAGGCGAGGCAAAGGCAAACTTTCTACTACCTTATGGTTGTTCAGCTGGAAAATTTTTTTTCTCCCTTAAAACAAAAAACTACTCTTTTGAAACTTTCTGTATGCCTTGCCAACAAAGCATACTATGCAACAATATATAAGCCATATTTTTACTTGGACCGCTACATTGAAAAAATGAAGCCTCAATACCAGTCAAAATGCCATTTTTTTCCAACTTTTTCCCAATATTGTGGCAATGTTTTTGCTTCATACGCTCCCGAAGTATTTTCATCATTTATTATAGGAACCCATAAAACTCGTAATGTGAATATAAAACTCGCGAAAAAAATCTGTGCTTTTTATAAAATACGCTAAACATGCAGCAGATTGCAATTTTTCGCCAAAACCAAAAATAAAGAAAGTTAAGAATAAAATGAATAAACTATCATTGCCATGAAAGATCAGCGCCTTAAGATTATGGAAAAAATTGTTTCGTAGTAATTCCTCAGTACAGTAATTTTATACAAATTATTTAGCGCGACACAGTTTCGCTTCGGTGCCCAAAGTTCGAAGCGCCCTCTAGGCAACACAAAATTTTTTTGCGAAAAATAACGCCTCAATAACTACTTATCACATTCACATATACCTGGACAATGTTTTTCAGCAGGATCAGAGATGGTCGAAAATTGACCTGGTACACTTGATATGGAATGACCCATATATATATATATATATATATATATATATATATATATATATATATATATATATATATATATATATATATATATATATATATATATATATATATATATATAGACGTGGCGGGGAAAGAAGCGCACTGGCTCCGTAGTAAAACGGAAGCGAGAAAGTACGACGTACGTCGGAACACCTTTATTATTCACAAACGTTTCGGCTGGTGGGCCAGCCTTCGTCAGTGTGACTAGTAATTCACACTGACGGTCACACTGACGAAGGCTGGCCCACCAGCCGAAACGTTTGTGAACAATAAAGGTGTTTCGACGTACGTCGTACTTTCTCGCTTCCGTATATATATATATATATATATATATATATATATATATATATATATATATATATATATATATATATATATATATATATGGGGTGTTCATCACCGAGAGAAAGAAAAGCTGAAAGAAAGCAGGAAAAACAGAGAACCGCGGGAAGCGGGCAGGTTATCTGTGTATTGTCTGCGAGGGGGTAGATAAAAAGGGCGGCCTGAGCAAGCGACCAAGGAAAAGCGGAAAAGAGAATTGCCGCTTCTACCCAACCATCTGAACTTGAACTTCGTATGTGCGCTAACTGCTTCAACCGATTCCCACAGCGCATGGGCTATGCCGAAGTTTAACACCAATGTGTTTTATGCAAGGGTCCACCAAGATTTCAGTGAAGTGTTTCCGCCATGGAAATGACGTCGAAAAATATGTACACGATCGGATGTTAAAGAACAAAACCGCCAGTCACAGCGAAAGCCGGAAGAGCGGCCTTTCTATAGCCTTTTTTAAACACTCTTGGGGCAACTACTAGAAGCACACTTTCATGGTACCCACTACGCCATAAATCATCATAATTTTTGTGCATTGGGGGGAGCGTCCACTATGCCATTATTCGTCAGTTTTCGGAAAAGCGAGGTACCCGCTACACACTTATAACGTATTATGTGCAGTTTGTTGATGTTGTGCTGACGACGATGAAGAATTATGCCTGAGGGTTTTGTAATGGGTTTGAGCATTGAACGACGCACTCGTTACGCTATTTGCATTGTGTGACGCCTGGTTGTTACTTTACTGTTCTAAATCGCTTTATTGCACATGTTAACGCGATTCCTTAACCGACATGAAACCTGCATAGGGTCAGTTTGTACCGCAGTTTCAAGCAGCGGCGTAGCTCAGTGGTAGAGTGCGGGGCTGCCACGCAGAGGGCCCGGGTTCGATTCCTGTTCTGTCGCAGGTACTTTTTATTTATTTAGGTTTTTTTCTTATTTCGCGCGATAGTGGTTACGGACACCGGCGGCGGCGGCGGACAGCTACGGCACAAAAACGGCCCTTGTTGCGATCTCATAACAGCTTTTGCTGTCAAAAAGTTCCATGAAAGAGCATCGAACTGAAGACCTCTCGGTCCGCAGCAACAAGTTCCGAGCACACTATCCACTGCGCCGTGGCCACAGACCCTAACGGCTTTACAAACGCGCTTTTTATATCTCACACTTTCCTCTTACAGTGCTCTTGGTCAGCGGGGTGGTGTCGCCCTTTTGGAGCGGTAAACTAAACCAATTTATCATTAGTGTGGCCTCCACGATTAGCGCCTTCAACGCGTGTTGATACGCGTCCGTCCCCATTCGGCACGTTTTCAATAGTAGTGGAATTTTGTCAACGTTTTAACACACCGCGAGGTGACGACCTTAGTCCAAGCGTTGGTCTTGCTCATAGCGTCCATACAAACCAATAATAGCTCTGCGACGCGTCCCTGCCTCACCTGGATGTAATAACCACGTTCCTCGCTTACTCTCGCCCCGAGAACAATGGCGAGCGGGCTACAGGGGTGACAGGACACGCTTAGCGTTTCCCTCTAGTCCGACCGTGGTGTTCAATCACACTTTAACATGCCGCGGGATGGCGACCTTAGCCCAATTCCTGCATCCAACATGTGACCGTTTTCTGGCTATCACGCCTCTTTCTCTGATTGCGCTTTGACCGTTAACATCTCTAGCTACCATAATGGTTTATTTAATCATTCACCGCAGACTTCAGTCGTCGGAATGGAGACGTACCGCCAAGTGTCAACGAGGGTGCATCCACGTTAAACTGTGCTATAGCTGCCAAACACCAAAATATACATTGTGCAAATCCTCCTATATCAATGTACAGTAAACATTCAATTACCTCTGTAAGGGCGCGTTTTACTTTCGTGCTATACTGATTCCTATGATGCAGGGATGGCGCATGTTTCTTTTTTTTTTTCAAATGAATGACTGCCGTTATACTTTTTCATAATAAGTACTACACTTTCTTGCGTATATTCAGGCTTGTGCAGGTTATAATTTGCCTTGATTTCTAATAGTCCAAACAGCGTTTCTAGCGCGTGCTTATTAACATTATTACTGTTATTATATTACTCTGATTGTCAACTTGTCAACCTTTTCTTTAAAGAAATGAATAAATTGTCGTGTTATGAACGTAGTACATTGTTTACAATCATCGTATATGTATTTAAAACCTTTCTGAAAGGGCCCTCCGGCCCCTCCATAAATACGCCAATTCAAACGGTGTAACCAACATTTTTCTTTAAAGAAATTATTGCGATTTTAACGTTAAATCCCTCGTTGCTTCCTTCGCAATGGTAGTTAGCTGTTTATGATTGGTCGAAACATACTGGATCATGCACACAGCACCTGCTCATTACGCGAGGCTACAAATGACGCGAAAATGATCCTTTGCGTAATGACCACTCATGCACGACCAAGTAAAAAATAAGAGAATGAACTATTTCCAATATGGCATATTGTTGGCTATTCGTTCTTCGGCATTAGTAAAAATTTTCTGCGTGCCATACAATCGCCTCCTTGTTACACGACGTCACGAATCTGCGAAATGTCGTGGTATTTATTTTGACATGTGCACACTAAACAGTGCATTCATGTGCTGAACGATACCTACAACTTTTTGAATAACCGGAGAGCTTCTTCTTCTAAACATATTTCAAGTAGGCTGCCCTCCGATCACATTAGCAGCGGATACTTTTAACAGCTGGCGAGATGGATTCATATGGGTATAATAAATATTTTCAATTGCAGCATAACGACGATTAGCTGTTTGTGCGCGTATACAACTCTGTGAGCTCATCCTTGCTGAGAGAGAGAGAGGGAGAGAAAGGAATAAGCTGCGCTGCGCCTGCGTGCGTCCTTGCTGACCGAGTTGTATTTTGAGCTGTAAAAGTCAATTCAAGTTGAATGAAAACCAACTAGTCCGACTGGTAATTAAGTCTCTTTAGTCGAGAAAACCATGGACCTTCACCATCTTCCTAGTCCGGCGGATCAAGTTGCGGGGCAAGCTTAAAAGCCGAGCTTCCCGCTGTGCTCGAGTCCACTGCTTTATTCGTCGCCTTGTTGGAAGCTGCCACCATCGCTGCAAGCCACCATAAGCAACGCTGATCAGGTTGATCGGAGACTAAAGGGGAAACTTTTTTTGGCGCTTCCAGTACGGCAAAACTAAATGATTAAAAAAAACTTCGTCACACTCATTGGCTCACAGCAGCTTCGACAGAGCAGCTGGTATGCTATTCCTTTTCGATGAAAGAAAATGATTTTCCTGAAGAAGCGGTTTGGTCGGTCCATAAAACATTTGCTCGTTCCCACCCGTATTTGCATCATCGATGATTTAAATTTCAGTCCAGGCACAGCAGAATAAAGGCATGAACGAGTGATCTAATGTTCTAGGGCCCCTGCTCAGCGCTAGACTGCTCTGCAATACTAGAGCACAAGGCGCGAAAGCTTCGCATAGGTGGCCCGCACCGCAAATAGCCTACAAGGAAAATATTCACAGCAGAAGGGTAGGAAAGCTTTCAATTTAAGTGATTACTGTGATGAAGGAAAATTTCACCTCAGTTGTTGGTTTCCCAGCGTACAGCCGACAGTGACCAGTGTCGAAAATGGGGGGGCTCAGCCCCCCTAACTTTTTCAGCGGGGGGCTCTCGCCCCCCCTTGCCCCCCCCGGCTGATACGCCT
>JALIZH010026310.1:0-90792 GCA_030522465.1 Rhipicephalus appendiculatus
CTACCACTGAGCTACGCCACTGCTTGAAACTGCGGTGCAAACTGACCCTATGCAGGCTTCATATCTGGTAAGGAATCGCGTTAACGTGTGTTGTAAAGCGTTTTAGAGCAGTAAAGTAAGAACCAGGCGTCACACAATGCGAATTGCGTAACGAGTGGGTCGTTCAATGCTCGAACCCATTACAAAAGCCTGCGGCATAATTCTTCATCGTCGTCAGCCACAGCGTCAACAAAGTGCACATAATTCGTTACAAGAGTGTAGCGGGCACCGCGCTTTTCTGAAGAATGACGAAGAATGGATAGTAGACGCTTCCCCACAACACAAAAATTATGATGATTTATAGCGTAGTGGGTACCATGCAAGTGGGCTTGTAGTAGTTGCCCCAAGAGTGTTTAAAAAAGGCTAAAGGCCGCTCTCCCAGCTTTCGCTGTGGCTGTGCTGCGCCTTCTGCGCAGGCCTGGCGGTTTTTTTAGAGCCTTTTTAAAACACTCTTGGGGCGAAGCTACTACAAGCGCGCATGGTCACCCACTACGCCATAAATCATCATAATTTTTGTGTAGTGGGGAAGCGTCTACTATGCCATTATTCATCATTCTTCAGAAAAGCGCGGTACCCGCTATACTCTTGTAACGCATTATGTGCACTTTGTTGATGCTGTGGCTGACGACGATGAAGAATTTTGCCTGAGGCTTTTGTAATGCGTTGGAACATTGAACGCCCCCACTCGTTACGCAATTCGTATTGTGTCACGTCTGATTCTTACTTTACTGTTCTAAAACGCTTCTTCTTTACAACACAAAAATAATCGCGTCTCCACGACATGACTTTCGCATAGGTCAGTTTGCACCACAGTTTTCAAGCAGTGGCGTAGCTCAAGGGCATGCCGTTACGCAGGGGTTCGATTCCGCTGTCAAAGGTGTTTTTTATTTATTTAGTTTTTTCTTATTTCGTGCGATATTGGGTTACGACACCGGTGGCGGCGGCGGGACAATCTCGGCGCAGGAACGACCCTTGTTACAGCGAAAGCTGTTATGAGATCACAAGAAGGGCCGTTTTTGCGCCTGCAAGTTGTCCGCCGCCGCCGCCGCCGGTGTCCGCAACCGCTATCGCTCGAAATAAGAAGAAAAAACTAAATAAAAAAAAACACCTTTGACATAATGGGAATCGAACCCGTGTCTTCTGCGTGGCAGCCGAGCACTCTACCACTGAGCTACGCCACTGCTTGGAAACTGTGGTGCAAACTGACCCTATGCAGGCTTCATGCGTCAGGTAAGGGAATCGCGTTAATGTGTGTTGCAAAGCGTTTTAGAACACAAAGTAAGAACCAGGCGTCACACAATGCGAATTGCGTAACGAGTGGGGGCGTTCAATGTTCCAACCCATTACAAAAACCTCAGGCAAAATTCTTCATCGTCGTCAGCCACAGCATCAACAAAGTGCACATAATGCGTTACAAGTGTGCAGCGGGTGCCGCGCTTTTCCGAAGAACCACGAATAATGGCATAGCGGACGCTTCCCCACTACACAAAAATTATGATTTATGGCGTAGTGGGTACCATGCAAGTGCGCTTGTAGTAGTTGCCCCTAAAGTGTTCAAAAAAGGCTCTAGAAAGGCGGCTGTTCCAGCTTTCGCTGTGACTGCACACTAAACAAATTCTGACCCATAAGGGTGCGAAAAAGGGTGCGACACCCTACTGCACACCCTTCGAGCACCCTATTTGGGTCGCAGCACCCTACAAGCGGAACTGAAAGGGTGCATACATCAGAAGGGTGTAAACTAGGGTGCAAGAAGGGTGCTACAACTAATGGGTGCTGAAGAGCACTCATGAGGGTGTACAGTCGCCGACGAAAATTGTGAGCAACGTGGTCAACGAATATAGCCAACAACTTTAATGGTTGCCTGGTTGGCCACCATGGTCACATTAGAAGCCCTACCAAAGTAGTGGATATCTTAGTTGCAGCCGCACACGGCCAAACCGAAGTTCTACATTGGTTCTGGCACTCGTGCGGTCTCGGCCTCTTCGGCTCACGGCCGGCGCTGACCAGGCGTTGCGCTACAAGCTGACTAGCCATTGGCTGCATACGTAGCTTGTGGAAGCTACAACAGGATTTTGACGTTCACATATAGAGCTATCGGCCTCGTTTGCGCCTTGTTCTACTCATGCAATCGAGCTGCCGCGATGCCAAGAGCCACTGACATCGCTCACGAAAGAACACCGCCTGGTGCGAGGCCATCTTGTCTTGTTTCTCTCGCACGACCCACGTTGTAACGTACGCACACACAACTAAGACGGCCCGTTAGCGCATCAGAAGCATTGTCATTGAAGGGCTAGCAGTTGAATTAATCCATGGCTCATCGTCATACTTGTGGTAAACGCGTAAATAGAATGTTAACGCCAAACCACTCAACGAAGTCAATGCGACGAAGGCGACAGAATCTGGTCTGCATGCTGCGCCCTCCCAGAGTACCAATAAAAACTAAAGAAATCAGAGAGAGGAAATTTTATCTGTGGCCACTGTCGAGAGATGGCCCAACCTTCAAAATGTCGTCGGAATGGTATGCATGGTTGGTGGTCGTTTTCACGGGAACTTAATGAACCCCTGTAATTATCAGGTTCATTATTATGTAGCTTTTGAGTAACTGCTGATCTTGGCTAAGGGATAGCTACGGTATAATTACGTCTGCGTATCTTGTGATGCAGCCATAGAATGTAAAAGAGTTGAACAAAAATTACGTGATACTTGTACCACCACGTCGGTCGTACTTCAGCGACTATATAAGCGTCTGCACTTCGTATTGGGGTATGTGTAAACACATCTGTGCGTACGCGGTGGTTGTAATTTGATCATAGTATGGGCTATATTGTGTGCAAAGGAATAAATTGTGTATTCAAATTCATTGAGTGTGTGTGTACTATGTGTCTCGCAGATCAGCAAACGTGTACTTACTAATAAATGTGTATGTAAATGCGCTGCATCAGCCTTCCGGTGTCCTTGCGCAATCCATGAATGGGCCCGACTGTCAACTATCAGCCAAGACGCCATTCTGTAGTATCAACGTGCGTCGCTTAAGGCAGTGGCGTAGCCAAGGGGGGGGTTCAAACCCCCCCCCCCCGAAATTTTTGAGTTTTGCTTGCGTATATGCACGCACACATACAAACGCACGCACGAACATACATAAAGTATGCTTGAACCCCCCCCCCCCTAAAAAAATTTCTAGCTACGCTACTGGCTTAAGGCACAAAGCTGTACTCGCTAAATCGGTGCACATGCGTATTGCTCGCTACGCTAGCCTGGTGTGAGCCATCTTGGTTTTGACGGGGGAGGAACGTTTGTGTGTGTCAAAGGGACAGACGTTACACCATTTAAAGAAGAACATTGGGGACATCGCCGTTTCTCCCTATATGGAGCGTGGGTCACTCCATTTTTTTAAGTGTATGTGGCCTGTCACACGGCACTGTCTACAGAGTATAGGGCATTCTACATTTGTGGCCATCTCTAGCATCCATCCTAGGTTTTCGCTCCATTGGTACATCGATGTGGAGCACCCTTCCAGCACCCATTTTAAAGGGTGTTATGACACGATAGCACCCTTTATAAAGGGTGTAACCATTACACCCTTTGAAATTTTATGCTGTGCAGCCTTTTGTAAGGGTGCTGCGCTCTGCATCCTTCCTTAGCACCCTTTTTTCGAACACCCAATAGGGTGCAAAGGGTGTTCGTCTGGCGACAAGCTCATTTACGCCCTTATGGGTGAGAATTTGTTCAGTGTGTGTGCTGCGGGTTCCGCGCAGGCCTGGCGGTTTTTGTGATCTCATAACAGCTTTCGCTGTAAAAACAAATTGTCTGGGTGCGTTCAAGTGTCAATTTATCATGAGTGTTGTTAGATTGCACCTACTCGGGTTTATTAATGCAGTTTGAATTTATCATGGCCCAAACATTTTAAGGTGTTGTAAGGATGATGCAGTCTAAATAACTTGCCCTGTTTTCCAAATCACGCTGGCGAGATCACGTCACGTTCATTGCAATTACACAGCAGAGGTCAATAATCTCAAAAGCCGTATTATTCCCAGTGTGGCCTCCAGGCACACCTGCTCAATATAGCAGTATGCACCTGTCACAAGTAATGTCGTGTGACAAGCCAAGGGGTATGTGAGCTTCATAACTCTTTCACAAGTCCTTAATAGTTTGAAGCATAAAGAACTGAAGGCAGGAACTGAAACAGGGAACTAATTAGGCCTAGGCATAGAGACTACGTGATTGTGTCGTGATACAATACAAGATACTGAGACGATAAATACTTGAGGTACAGATAGAAAATACTAGCAAAATACATGTATCTGACGCAGTACTTGCCATTTGTATCATGAGATATTTGGATAATTCCTATGTTGGGGCTATCGCCAATTTGCAGCCGTTTGCTTTCAAACTTCGCTTTCACAGTCGCAGTTTCTTCTTGCACTAGTGACAAGAGCAGGGACAGAGAATGACGTAATCAAATTCCATCAGTTACATTGCTCTCTGTCCCTCTTATTGTCTTGATAGCAAGAAGAAACTGTGTGCAGTCACCAAGTGGCTTAATTTATTGCCTTCTTGAAATCCTCCCCCCCGGGTAGGCCTCTCTTATTTAGAATTGTAGCAAGGTTTTTGACCGGGCTAGTTGGTGAAGATCCATAATGGCTTACAGCGCACACTGATACAAGGACGAAGTAGACACACCGAAGACAAGCGCTGACTAACAACTGAATTTTATTTCAATGGAACAAACAAATATATATCGATACAGAATTGCACATGCGCGAGTACATGCTGTCAGGAACATCCTTTGACGATGATAACCCGTAATGATTTGGCGTTAAGAAATGCGTGCTTTATAGTTCGCTCCCTGCAAGAATGACAACTCATTGGCGGATAACGCTATTGAAGGCTTACTTATCGCCTTTTTTTCTTCGATTGCCGCAGCTTCAATAATGAGCCTTTTTTTTCACACGATGTTTTAGCAATAACATCAGTGTCACCAAAGCTAGGAGTGCAACCGCACTCAGAACAATGCTGCGCCAAAAATCCATCTCTACCTTTTTTCCGTTTTTTGACGGTGCTCTAGCAGACGCACGTTGAGACATTTAGAATAACCTCTACCAATATGTGATTTTTTTTTCGGTCTTCGTGGAGTGTGTCATAATGTCGTTGGGCAGCAGTCCCTCAGTCCGGGAGGATTTCGTAAGATCAACGCAGCTGCGCTGTGCAATAAGCAATTTTTCCCCTGCTGTGTTTAGAAACGGGACAATGCACACTTTTTGGAATTGGATCATAAATTGGGGTACGTTTTACTAAGCATTTACACGTAGCTTCATATCTGTCCATTCTGAATAGGTTGCAGGTTCAATAAAAACAATGTCTATAAAGAAAATATACGGTGCACTAGTAAGTTGTTTTTATTTCTAGGCATTTGTAAATGGTGTTAAAAATGCAGCTCATAGCATAACGTACATATGTGCAGGTGCTATATGCAGAAAAAGATGCAAAATGTACACGCCTCAAAGGGGGATCATCATATCGTAATTATGATGACAGTAGTACACTGCATATACAGTGATGAATCAATGTGCTCATAGTATTAAGTAGCTGTAGGCTCGTTAAACCATAAATCTGGGTTAGTTAGTCTCGCATGCAACAGGTGAAGCACAATACAATTTAAACAATGGTTGAACAGAGAAACGACAGATAACAAAAAACGGCATCTCAGCATATGCTGTTCAATAGTTCGACCCTTGTGAATATTATGGTGTGCTCTACCTGTCGTGGTTGACGGTTAAAGCGCAAAGTGAGGAAGTGCGCATAGCACTTATGCTTCTCCACTTTGCACCCCTCAGGCAAAAAAAACAGTTTTGATTTTTTATTTGTTATACCATCAGGCTTTACAGGGGGCACTGTGGCTTACAACAAACAAACACATAACAGCCAATAATGCTCCACCCATAAAAAATTATTGAACCACCCATTGTCATTGGCTGCTCTCACCAGTACAGCATAGAAACTTTCAACAAGCACGTTCAAAACTGGTGTGCGAGATACTAAAGATGCCCTGTATTTGGTACCGAACTCACTCTTACAAGTTGATCTAGGAAAGAGAAAAACAATAGAAAATTTTCAGAATTGTTCGCTAAATGCCATTAAGAGACAGCAAAGCATCGCAGTGGGTGGAGAGTAGACAAAGTAACTCTAACCACAGTCGGTGTCTTGGCAATACTTTCTTCTAAACAATCCTGCACAGTACTTTTAGGACGTCAACATTGACTAACTCCCGCAAAATTGCTAAGCTGGTTGACATTGGACGGAATGTGCGAACTACAGAAAACATAACGCTTACAGATGTGTCGGCAAGAGCACAGGAAAGGGCAAATGTTAAACAGAAGTCATAGATAAAATCATATTTGATAGCCGTGATCGAGAGGAAGCCACCTATATAAAGCACTAAAGAATAAAATCAAAAGTGAAAAGTTTTATGAGCATTAAAAGTGCCGAGCTGTACTGCATGCTCGAATCTTTACAAGGGTACGTGCTTCATTATCCATGTGTGGTGTCAAAATAGAAAAGTTGTTAATGATGACTATGCGTCTGTAGCATCTGCAAGTGGCGTGGAAAATATTCACCATGTTTTCTTATTATGCCCAATTGCCCATAATGGGGTAAATAAGTGTATAATTACCCGGCCTAAGGCCCCAGTGTTAAAAAAAATAGTGATGTTGAAAAAAGAAATGTGGCGATGGGAAAATGACGCAGTATCTGACGCTGTAATCATAGAGTTCATGTATATACAGTTGTACGGTTGCTGTCACAATGTAATCTAACAAATAGTTTTCCTTTAATCCACGTTATCTCAAACAGTATGCTGGTGCCAAGCGATGAGTAACCGCTGAACAGGAAAGGTTACCAACTGCAGCAACATTCTTTGTTCAACGATTTCTCTTAGCTTCAAGCCTCCATCTTCCCCTAAATCCATAAGCTCTGAATATAGGTTGCAGGCGCGTGCATAGGTAATGAGCTGTGCCGATGCTGCTCAATTGTGCATAACTATTCTTGTTACTTTTATCATTGTGATAGCAGTTCTTAGTGAAAGAGTCAAAACAATTGTGGTGGTTGCACATTAAATATTTCTACATGCTCTTTATATCTCTGAAAACAAATGAATGTTTGCATCACGAAACACAACCACTGATGTTTGTGAGATCGCCAACGCCTGTGCAGTCACTTTGTTGACACCTGTTCACGACCATATACTAGTGCCCAGCAGAAATACAATTGAACTGTTCATGAAAATGATTCTGCTCCTGTTGCTGCTGGAAAGAAGAATCGGATGTGATGTGAGAGGTGGCACCTGTGGCGTTGTACTCAGCGTGCTCTCATGGCACACAGTTTAGTAAGAAAAAAAGGAGCGGGGGATTAGAAGTTTGCTGCAAGAAGTTCAAATGAAGCTTCCTTACACAGTACGTGCATAACAACTGATAGTTTTCACATCAGTCAAAAAACTAATTTCCCACATACCATGGCTGTCGCCATGGTGAGCCACCAAATATGCATTAAGTTTCTTACACGGGTCAACGCATTCAGAAGTTCGAATCCTGTAGCAAGCTAAGCATTGTTCAGAAGGCTCCTGTGAGTTGTTTGTGGTGGATGTACCTTGTAATATGATGAAACATACCCATAACTGCTTGATCCAACAAATATCACTCAAGTTTACAATGAGCACTGCTTTAGAATGCTTTTGGAGGCTGTTTGCACGCAAGTGTCCGAACAATCATGGATCATACCTATAACTCCATTGTGCAAGTAATATTCATCACAAACTTCCAGCCAAGAAAAATGTTTAGAAGGCTCCTGTGAGTTTTTTTGTGGTTGAAATGTCCCCGAATACCATGAAAAAGACATGTGACTGCACGAAGAGGCAAAAATAAATGATAAAAATCACGACCCAGCACTCCTTCAGAATAAATTGTTGAACAAAGTGAAACTGGAAGTCTTGTTATTTGGCTATGTTTAGGTGCACATATATAGTGTAGGCAAGTGAACATAATGTTACAGTGCGATGTGGACATGCACTAGTGTGCTGCTTTCTGTAGATGAAGACGGCGAGTGGGCATGAAGCGCTTGCACGTGGGGCTCATCAGCCATCTTGTTTGGCTACCGATTCACTGTCGTAAATATCTATTAAATCGACATCACCTCCATCACCTTTGGTGGAGGTGCTGGGTACTATGTATGCAGGAAATACTCATTTGTGCTTCATTAGGAGTCAAGACAACTGCACAAAGATGCATACTGTTTGTCACGTCATTTAGTTGAAGCTCCCGACCTAATTTGTCCCTGCGTGCTCTCCGTCTGTGCTTTGGTTTGCATCTCCACCGAAAAGTGGCAGTACGCATCGTTACTGGCCATCATCGACTGTCTAACCTCCCTATCACCAGACCCTTCGGTTTGCCGGTTCGAGTTGCATGACGACCTTCTGTACCATCATATCCTCAACGTTGATAGCTCGGAACATCTTGTGCTGCCCCCCCCCCCCAATATGCACCAGTCTTCCGCAACAACTCCACGATGTACCGGTAGCTATTTGTCTTGGTGTCTCTCGTACATACTATCCCATGGGACATTTCTTTTTCTGGACTGGCATGCATCGTTCTCTGGTCCGCTACGCCGCTGCTTGTGACCTGCACCCCATCGACATACCTACACAACCATTCTTCTATGCTGGCCTTGACCTTCTACGCCCTTTTCCTACGTCAATCTTGGGCAATAAACGGGTTGCAGTCACCAAAGATTATGCCACATGCCTTGCCATCGCTCGAGCAATGCCAACAAGTTGCTGCTCCCACCGAAATCACTGACTTTCTCCCATACGACGTCATCTTCTATCATGGCATCCCTCACTGTCAGGGATGACAAGAGAAATGGAAGAAGAAAAGGAAGATCAGAAAAGAAAGGAACGGAAGGAGACGATCGAAGACGAGAAAGAAGCGGGGTGTTCGCGCGTGAGAAGCCATCGTGGCAGGGCGGGCACGTGCACGGCAGAACGGCAAGGCCAGGGCGGAGAGCAGAACGGCGGACAAGACGGTGGAAGACCGGGCAGTCTGGGTCCCGCCCCAGGGCTGCAGAGCTTGGAGAGCCCGCCTGAGTTGCTGCTTCGGCGAGCTGCGGTCTTCCTGCTGCGGTCGTCCAGCTGGCCGGCTGTGCTGAGAGCTGCCGGGACAGAGTGCTTGCGGCGCCGACCGCGAACGAGCCCCGGGCTTGCGGCCGCCCGTCTGCCACGTCAACGGCGCACGGCCCAGCAGTCGAGGGGGGCGTGCCAGGAGTATCGGCCGGCACCAACCCCTGTCTGCAAAAGAGACGCGACGCACGAGTACGACGCCTCGTGTGTGGAGCGGCCGGCATCAGCGGCGGCGCCAGGGCGAAGGACGCGACGAGCGACAGACGCGACAATCGACGGTGCGTGGTCAGCGCGTGAAGATAATACTGTAAGCGGCTGACAATTTTCATAGCGGTTGTCGTAGACGTAAAGGACACGCGTAGAACTGGATAGGACGCGGTAATTAGTGTGTTTTGGGAACTTCAGTTATCTCTAGCTAATTCTATTGTTGTGTGTGGGAAATGAAGGGTGTGGTTTTGTCTCACCTGTGTCGCCTTTCTTGAGTCCATTCCGCCGACTCGAACAAAACGTGCCGGGCGTTACATCGTGACACTCACCTATCGAATGAGGTACTTCCTGTCCCATGTCGTGGATTACATCATCTGCACCTGCTCCACTGAGAACAAGCGTACCAAAGCTCATCATACACAGACAGAAGGATTGACCGAGCGTCTGAACTGAATGCTTGCTCAGATGCTCTCAATGTACATTTCACAAGATCGCCGTGACTGGGACAGCGCACTCCCATTTGTCACGCTCAAGTACAAATCTACACGACATGATATTCACTGTTTTATTTGCTATTTGGCTGACATCCAGTGTTGCCATTTGACACGCTCCTTCCTTCGGCTGCACCCTTGGGTACTGAATATGCCAGTGACCTCAGTGCTTGACCGCATATAGCTTGTCAGCTTTCCTGTGATCGACTATCCTTTTTGCAAGAACATTAAGAACATTGTTACGATGGTCGGCATCGAAGCATTCGCTTCACACTAGGATCTCTGGCACTCCTCTGGTCAACATGCCGCCAGGTCGGCTTATTGGAGAAGCTTCTCTCCCATTACAACAGCCCCTATTCGCCTCGTGTGCCACCGATGGCGGCGCTGCGAACGGCGCTCCGGTGACGCAAGGGCGAGGATTCGGCCTTTGTCGTCTGCTACGCTCTGGCTAAAACAGCAGCATTTTCGTTATAGTTCGCTCGCGTCGCACGGCGTTCCTCGACTACTAGCAGCATTTTCTTCTAATGATATTTCTTGAGATGACTGCTAGCATTACAGGAGTTTAATAAACGTTAACATTTAACATATCTTCTGTATACCCACAGCCATCGCGGTCAGGTTCATGTCCCCGAGTTCGTAGCGTCACTCACTGGGCTGGATGACGTTGAACTAGCTTACGTGAAAGCGCGAACGCCCCCCGCCAAGTGAATTAAAGATAGTCTACGCTGCTTTGAAATCGAAGCGCGATCAATTTTGCGGCTTATTCGCAAAAATCAGCGTTGTGTAAAGGGACTTGAGTTGAACGAAAATTCACGCTCCACTCCCAATTGCAGTCATGTGGACTTGTGCAGACACGACAGCCGACAAAATGAAATCGATAACTTCATCGACCAGCGGGTTACTGCGGACCACTAGCATAGATTGGGCGAGCTGGATGCAAATAAGATCGCCCGGAATGAAACGCCAGCAGTGGTGCGCGTGGTGCAGTTTGACCCTTATGATTAGAGATAGATACGCTCATGAGCCACATTCATGTTTTCGATCGCGCAGTGCTGCCTAATGGACTGTGCGAGCCCGTCAATGGTGATGACAGGATGGCGCGCAGTATATTTCTAATGCTTGGGCAACGCGATCCGCTGCAGTGTTCGCGTTTCATTTGACACCGATAGTACAGCTTGGTAAACAGTAGGAAAAGTCGGCGAATGTGTCCAGGAAGAGGAGAAAGAGAGTTCTTTCCCCACCATTCTTTTGGCCCCTGTGGCTGATTATTGCTATTCTTTACCGTGCTGTAACAAGACTGAATATTTTAAGGTGAGAGCCTTAGATTCCTCATCAAATTCGAAAATTGACCGTCGGCGTCCCCCGTCGCCAGCGTCAACACGAGTGATGCGAAAATTCATCACATGATGACGTCATCATGACATCCCAGACCGCCAAAATTTGCGACGTCATAACGTCACGTCACATGATTACATCATCACATGACATCGTCGCTTTGCATTGCCTCCGTGATTGGTGGGCCGATCTCGGAGGCGATGCAAAACCAGGTGATGCGTAGAAAGCTTCAGTGCAAAACCACGTTACGTCCAGAAAGCATTCCGAGGGGGGGCGGCGAAGGAACAATACATCGACTGAAGAAAAAGATGTCTTTCGCCTTCGAGTCAACTTAGGGAAATGCATAAGGAACTCAAGTCTTTTATTGCGATAGCAAATTATATGGACACTCTCGGCTGGTTTTCGCCGTCGGCGTTGGCGTCGCCGTCATGTCCCCTATATGTATATGTATCTATATATTTATAAAAACCTCAAAGAAAAATAATTCAGAAAAAATGTTTCCCGACGCGCGGCATCGAACCAGGGACCTCTCGCTCTTTGCAGCGCGCGGCGCTAACCGCTCAGCCACGAAGGCGAACGTCCTTCAACGTTCAAACGGCGAGCTATTTATATACAGCGATTTTTCAGCGTGTTTTCAGCATTACCAGCGAGATGGCGCAAAGGCCGCGCTCGGCGGGGCTTAGCTGGCCGCCCCGTTCGTCGCGACGCGCGCTCTCAGGCGCTCCTAACTCTCCGGCGGCACTTGCCCGAAGGGGGGGGGGGGGGGGGTAGATGCCTGTGCGCGCGCGCGCTTATCTCGCAGTAGCGGAGAACGGGGCTTTCGCCGGAACGATAGCGTTGTAGCTACCGGGCGCGCGAAGGTCACATCGCTCGCTGCAGTCCCCCCCGTTTGCGAAAAGAGCGCGCTTTTCAAACACAGCGACGTAACAAATGTGACACTTATTATTCGCGCTCGTCTGTACCTGTGAATATGTTTCGTGCGTCGTTTTTGTTTGAGCGCGTTAAGTGTCGAGCTCTGAATGTTTTTAGTTCGCTCTCGTCCTGTGCGTGTTGTTTTTGTGCGTTCATGTGTGCGTGAGCAGCGCACTGCACGTTTCGACCTGCTTGCCATTCGTCGCTTGAAATTCCAATTTGTTTTTTTAGTACAGTGATCGCACGAAGCCCTATCAGGAGTCGACCGTTGAGACTGATTTACAGTATTTTATGGCAAATACATCTTCTTACGACTTTCGACGCGAAAGCTATGTATTTATCAACGTTAGTATGATTACACTAATTCTGTTCAGCATAATTTCAGACCACCGTGAACGAGTGAACAAACGTTGATTTATTAACATGAGGATTGAAATACGTTGCAAAAAAAAAAGAAGAAAAACAAAAAATCACTCCGGACAACATACCAATATTTCGCATCCCCGTCGTGCATCTCCTTTAGACTCACCCTGTTTATTTCGTGTTTCAAGGTAGACGAAGAATAAAAACAGCGCTAAACACGGGACGAGAAGAGGACACATACATGGCGCTGAACGAGTGAACAAACGAGAAGAGATCAGCGCCGTGTATGTGTCCTCTTCTCGTCCCATTGTTTAGCGCTGTTTTTATTCTTCGTCTACCATGCAGCACCAACCAGCCCCAATCAAGCACATTGTTCGTGTTTCAAGTTGAAGTACTTACGACGCGCTTACACAGCAGCTGCTAAAAATGTGGATTTAATCAAACGTTGTTGCTGGTAACGCCATTTAATTTATTTGAATGACATCACACGTCGTTTGTCATGCTCCGAACATAGGAAGTGAACCGAAGGAGCAGGCTTGGCAACCGAACACGCGCAGCACGCGGCATACATTTATTGCGCTTTAACGCAGACATAGAAGCTGAAGCCCGAACGCTGAAGTCAGTGATCGAAAACGGGCAGGAAAGTCATTTTGAGTGCGCCACGGCCATAGGATCCTTCTAACAATTTTGAGTGCGCCACGGAAATGAGGATCCTTCTAACAGTCGCGAAAAGAAAAATTTACCATAGAAGCAGATGTACACATGGATGGCTAGCAGACGACACCAGGAGCAATCGACCCAGAACGTGCCCCTGACAGCAACTCCGCTCGATTTCGCTGGGCATTTTGCTTGAACAATCAGTACAAATTGCTTTGTGAACTTGTCCACCAATGTTTCAATAACTCGAGCACGACAGACAGGCCGGCAGCGTCGAGCAGCCCTCACGTAGCGAGCGAGCGCGCGAAGAGCTGCATCCGAGTCCTCCCCCCTGACCTCACACACGAGAGGGCGCCACTCAAAGATCGCGAGGCGAATAAAGTATTACGCCAACTCAGCGGTGCGAGTTGAGATCACAGCCCTGGATCAGGCCCCTAGCCAGGGGGGTGCCCTTGAAATTCGGATGGTGGCGGGTGTTTTACTGAGAATAAATAATGAAAATAGGTGTTTTTCAAGTCCTTCAACATCTGAACCCCCCTGAAAAAAAGTTCCTGGCTACGGGCCTGCCCTGGACACTGTCGTTCCAGCCTCCTCACTCGAGACGGACGTTGTGCGCATTTTCAGATTGAAAACGTATTGCTCTACTAGTTCATCACATCCAGGAGCGTAGCCAGAAATATTTTTCGGGGGGGGGGGGGGGTCAACCATACTTTATGTATGTTCGTGCGTGCGTTTGTATGTGTGCGTGTATATATACGCAAGCAAAATTGAAAAATTTCGGGAGGGGTTTGAACCTCCCCAAACCCCCCCCCCCCTTTTGGCTACGCCACTGATCACAGCCATAGGAAGTGCCGAGACAGTGCTTCCACAGTGGGAGAGTGATGCTGCGGTGTGATATGAACATGGACCAGTGCAGTGCTTTCCAAAGATGAAGACGAGTGGGCATGAAGCGCTCGCATGTGAGGTTCAGCAGCCAACGCTCATCAGCCTTCTTGTTTGGCTGCTGATTCAGTCGTAATTATCTATTAAATCGACATCTTGCCTCCGTATCAATATAAAATTTTGAATCCAAATAAAAGTGCTTGCAAATAGATGCAAGATTGTGCTGTTTGAAATTACCAGATAGTCATTTCAGCTCAAGGGAATGATAAAAATGAGGATCCTTCTAAACAGTGTGACAAGTGTCTGTGGTTGTAGATGTGGCAGCGTTTACATTCCTTCTAAACAATGTGGAATATTGTCATACCGCACTTTCATTCATTCTGTACATACATGTGGTAACATGCTCTTCTCCTTTTACAATATTGTCCTTATGCATCTATTTCAGAAGCGGCGTCTCTCATTTACAAGCTTCTTAGCAGACCAGATGTCTCGTAAAAAGTGGGCTCTGATTGAGTAAACTAAAAAATGCTCAAAAAACACTATTCTTTGTGTCGTCCTAACGTTATGCGTGCCGTTTCCAGTTGTCCCGTGTGACAGGACATGTGTCAGAACAGACAACCTGGGAATCAAGGCTTGTGCAACTGGGCATGAGCCAGTGTTAAATGCATGGCAGAGAAGCAGAACAAGAGGCAAGAAGTGAAATAGCCCGCAGCGAAAGCAGCATTTATTTAAACAATCATTGTTCTTTTTCAATCAGCGCATTCAGACACGTTTCATAGTCTATTTTACACTAAAGCCACTGACACCGCAGACAGCTGGGCAACGTTTATGTTTATGAACACTTGTTGATGGCTAGACACCACATGCGAAGAATTTGCTGGAATCAAACCAATGTTTGAACGTCATAAAGTGTGCAAGGCCACTCATATATGTGCTCACAGATCGCCAAAACGAGCTCACCTAATCCTAGGCTCGCCTTTGGCAATTATGACAGCGATGACCGATGTCGAAAACAAACACACTGAGTTACAACACTCTTGCGTAGGTAGCACACCAAGTCACGGGTTCCAATAAATAGAGATTACTTAGCGACGTAAACGACTACTGTCGACTACTTTCTGCCAAGTTTCTCACATGAGCTCGCTCACTCGCCGTTGCACGAACTCGACGGCAGCGCTAGGCTTACGCTGAATGCAGACGTCACTCTACTTCGCGGTTGACGAGGGCTCATTCTCCAAACTTTGGAAGCACGTTCCCACTCGTTCAGAGCACAACCAAACACAGACACAACACCAGGAGCAGCGATAGTCGTAAGTGCGATGTTTTGACTAGGCCGCGATCCACTCGGACCGGGTAGGACAGCCGGCAGGCATTCGCTGGATTTGTCGGCACCGCTCGAAATCGGCACGAAACCATGTCGCACTGGTATGACTGACCAATCGCGGTCGATTGACTCGCGGTCGTTTGCCGTGTCGTCGTACCCGTTGACGAAGCGGTCACTCAGGAACGTTTGCGACCGTAGTTTCCGTGCTTGTCCAGAACTCGGTAGTGCCTTTACTTCGGCAGCCATTAGGCATAGCTGTCGGAGGTGTCCCCGGTGTCGCGACTCGGAGGTGTCACGAGGTGTGTCGGCATGAGCGAAAATTCCAGCACTGGCCCCTCGAGGCGTCGCGACGCATCCCCCTTGCGCGACCGACGCGTTTGACGCGTAGTTGCTTGCGTACGCGAACCAATAGTCAGGTTAGGGCAGCGGTTAGGGGCCTCACGACCTCCGCCCATCCGCCATGCTAGTCTGTATAGGAAGTTTTTTATCACGTGAAGATGTGTTGTTTTCGATCACGTGTTCTTAAACTCTCCACTATGGGTTTTTTATCTAGTGACACGAAACCCCCTACGTAGTAAAATTGGATTGTGACATCCTTTAACTACGCCTCTCGGAGGTGGTGGTAAAATTATGTCATGTAACGCCTTTTACACCAACACGAGGTAGTAATCTTAAACGCGAGGTATTTTTCGGAGGTCATGAGCCTCAAAAACCCCAATCTCGGATAGTTTATGCTTTACCTTGCTAAAGTGCGGATTGCTGTTCCTGGCAACAAGAGGCAGAGTGGTTGCTTGAAGTAAGCTTATTTGAGGACGCTGCATTAGTTTGCAGCTGGGAGCGTAGTCACGTGTTATTTTTCATATTTCGCAGGCTCTCTTTATTGGCCAGGAAAAATAGCACGCATTTAGTACGTTGTTGAAAGTTGCGCAGATAGATGTCATTTGAACATGCCTACGCATGCCTCATTGACCTTTTGAATCTTAGGTGGGTACTTGTGGAGTTAGAAACATAATTATCACTAATTAACTAAACTTCATTAACGAAAAAAAAATTGTATATGTACTATGTACAAAGCCAGTGCACTGTGCTGTACTATGCTGCATATGTACTATGGTTGCTTCGCGTAATGCCATTCCTGTTTTTCTAAATCGCAAGCGCTATTAGAGAGAGATGTGAGAGGGTAAAAGCGAAGCCAGGATCTGCTAGGTGCCCACCAGCTTTGCTGTGACCTATAGCCTTCTGCGACGTAGTGCAAGCTGCGCTTTTTTTTTTTTTTTGTCAGATAAGTCTAGATTTCTTCATTAGCAATGCACTCCCTGTGTAAGGAATGTGGAAGTCACCTCGGCCTTACGGCACTTTGAGCACTAGTTCACAAAAAAGCCGTGACAGGGCCGCACCAGTTCTTGCAGTGTGAGTGTAGCCCGACACTGGCGCTTTCGGTGCAACGCCCAAATAGGGGGCAAAATTGCAGAAACGTGCAGGCCTTCATTGGCTGTGGTTCCTACTTTGATTTTGGCGTTTGTCTCATGCGTTTGCTTGCACGAGAACTGGCGGGGAAGCTAGTGCTGAACATAGTGCGGACGAACTCGTGCAGCACGATGTGCAATCGAGTGCCGAAGTGCAGGTGGCGCTAGCTTCACTGGTAAGTCGACAGCGAGATTTCCACACCACCCGAACTGGCGCAGAAAGTGCAGCCAAAATGGAGGAGACCTTGAAGCAACCTAATCCCACCCTTGCACACCAAGGCGCCTAGGCTCTACGATGATTGTACCAAGTGGTGCATCGGAGCGATTCGTTGAAGGGTCATAAGATGAGATTACTTAAAGTGCCTCCGAGAAGCCGCAAGACGCACACAATGAACTGTCCTCACCTCCTTGACAGAATAAGGGGCGTTGTTTTAGGCAACACAGATTTTTAATAAAAATTATATGACAGTCACGCTCCAGGCGTTTTCGCACACGTGCGCAATATCGGGGTGGGAAACTTTGCCGCAATTAAAATGACATTGACGAGACTTATGAAGAAATCCTCGTTATTGAATTTTTTAATTATGGCCTTCATGGTGGCACGCAATTATAGAAATTCAACTTCGAACTTTAAGGGCGAATTCGAAACTGAGCGCACAGAAAACGCGGCCTCTGTGTTACGTAAGGTATAACTACACGGGACAAGGAAGTGACGAAATTTGTATGAAGGCGCGCCGAAGATGGTCCGGAAAACTCACTCTGAAGCATTATAGAAATACACAAAAACACAGGTTTTTCTTGGGGTGTGATGAGTCGTGCTTATCTATTGCCGCCTTAATTTCTAAACAGGAGCGAATAGCCACTGCGCCTGTCTACAAGAAGAACCGCCGCAGTGGCTGCCCCCCGAGTTTTGTGGATTCACAGAGAAAGGAAAGGTTGATATTGAGGTTCTATAGCGCACAAATAAAAAGAAACAGATAAGCACCTAACATTGCACGAAAATGCAAGGCGATGCGCTGGCGCAAGTAAGATGACTTGCCACTTTTCACGTAAAGATACGGCCACGACGCACCTTCATTCAATTTTCGTCACTTCCTTGAGGCGGGAGGTTCCGGTCTGACATAACATAGAGACCACGTTTTGTGCGCGCCGAGAGCGATCAGTTTCAGCTTCGACCTTCACATTTCATGACAAATTTCTCGAATAGACATTTTCAAGCACACGAGCGCCCCCAACGGGCGCGCAAGCACTCACGGGAAAAGTGTGTCGCCGCAGCAGCCGCCGCGACGAGCGCGCGGACCTCACGCTTTAGCTTTCTGCTTGCGCCGTGCCAATGCCTTTCTCAGATAGAGTGTATTTATTTGGCAAGGTGCAACTTATTGCAGCCTAATTCAATCAGGAACAGCTGCGACGGCTTCTCTTCTTCTCTGCGATTTCCATCTGCTCCACTGTTGCATCAGCTGAGCGGCTCAGAAGCGTCACCTTTTATTATTATTATTTTTTGGCACCAGTACGCCTTACGGCATAAATGAAATTAAAGAAGACATGACTCGGTTGCCTATGAAGTGCAGGAGCAGTCTATAATTCACGCATGCGTTTGGAACCAGCGTCCATCGAGCTGTCAACGGGTACAATGTGGGGATCTGATATTTAAAGAGTATACGCTTGAAAGTATAGTCGGCGTTTAGTAAAATAGGATCAGTTCACTGTAGACAACGAGGATTAATCGCCAGAAACATTCGTTGGCACCATAACTACAACTTGGAATAAAACTTAGACCGCAGAAAGAAAGAAGCAGGGCAAGGAAAGCAATAGACCCACCACAAGCGCTCACTCACGACAGAGAGTTTATTACACGTATGGAAAAACATATATAAATATGGAGGTGCATCGCGCATGTCACAGAGACACACACAAAAAAGTGAAACAACCAAGGAGCGTGTCAACAGACGATTAATAAAGTTGAATTCCTTTTCTTGCAACGATAGAGAAGGTTGGTTTACACAAGTGCTGCGCTCTTTATGATGTGATAGGTCGCCAAGATTACTCGAGTGGTCAGATTAGGATGACGATACAAAAGTACTTTTCCTTCGAAGATTGTATTAGATTTGCATCACTGAAAATGCAAGGCGAGATGAAAAAAACGGCTCCAATCAATGAATTTCGATGCGCTCTGAGGCACGTGTTAATACATTGACCAGTACGCCTGGCCGATGTACACGTGAGCACATGAAACAGGAATTCGGTTAACTCCTACACAAAAATTAAAAAAAAAGAAACAATTTGGAAGCATCTGGCCGCATTTTTGTTTGCCCACTGCAGACCCCCGCGACCTATTTGTGCACAAAAGAGGAAGTGCGACTAAGTGTATTTGCTACGTAAAACAAAACCCTGTCCCCATATGGCTTCCCTGCATTTTTGAGGCCGTGCGGCTTCTTATGAATACATGGAATAACTACAACAATTCTAGTTTCTTTATTATTCACGGGTGGACGACGTCCTTATTCTTTGCAATGCGAATGAGCTTTTGGCAAACCGATGCGATGATACAGTGCTTCCTTGAAGTGATCACTTTGCAGCTGGAAAATATACTGCTCAGCTTATGTGCACAGGTTTTAGATGCGAAGCATCTATTTGACTAGGCTGTGTAACGCTGTCCCTCCGTGCGTACGGACGAACGCGCCGCAACGCGCTCCCCCTCGCCGCAGGTGTTGGAGCGGTGCCAAGTAGGTCACGCCGCAGCTGCGCGTTGACGTCACGCTCCCCTCGCAGTGCGCGCTGACGTCACTCTCTCCCCTCGCCTGCCGCGCGCTCGCCGGAGCGCCCGCAGCTGCCGCCTGACGCGCAACGACAAGGCCTACACCAGCCATCGCTTCAAACGAATCTTCCAGCGCTCACCGCAGCACCCGCGTTAGCGCCGTTCAACCCGTGACGCCACCCGTGCGCAACGCTGCTGCTTCGCATCCCATCAGGGTTCCCCTTTGGGAAGATGGTGTAAATTTTTTTATCGACTGGCCCGCGCACGTAAGCATGACATCACGTTTCCTCGTTAAACAATAATCGAATGCGCCGACGTGATATGAAACACTGGTTTCGATGAACACTACCTGCAAACATGCTTCGCGGTGAAACTTAAAAAAAAGCATCAAGAAACAGCCAATTGCTCGAGCAAGGCACTGGACAAGTGAATTTTAGACCCATCCCTTCTTAATTAAACACGTATAGAATGTGTTCACTTCTTTGTACAGCGCGTGACTTGCCAATTTAAATCAATTAATAATCTGTATACATATCTGTGTTCCACTTCACATAGCTCACGACAGTACGTTTTGACTACATGTATCGGCACGCGGCAACTTGAATGCCGCTTAACTGTTCCATCCGACATACATCCACTCGTAAATACCTACGCTGACTGACCAGTTATTCCTTTCACATTTCGCCATTTCATGCGTAGAGATACATGCAGGAGCGGTCGGACTTGTGTAGTATTTAGGATTTAATAACAGTCAATAAGCGGCGACGTATTCATTTTGTTTCGTGCTCCCACGGCGCAAAGAGCAGCGAGCGACGGCACAGCTGGCCAGCCGGCTCGCTCGGCGTACACACTTTTCCCATAGTGCTCCGCGCGCCCGTGGGGCGTTCTGGGATTGCTTGAAAAAAGGTCTATTACGAGCAACTTATGTGATTACTAAAAATGAGTATGCCATAAATTGGCACGCGCTACAATTTTCTAATACAAACAACCCGGTGCTCTCAAGTCAATAATTAAAAAGTTAATGACCGAGCTTTTGTTAATTAGTCTAGTCAATGTCATTTTAGCAGCGGCAAAGTATTTCCACCCCAACATAGAGCCTGTGGGCGAAAACGAATGGAGCGTGACTGTCATCGAATATTTTTTTAATTGTTATCGCCTAAAACAAAACACCCTGTATGTACTACATGTTCGTGAGCAAGTACAGAGCCAACCATTAGCTCATGTAACAGTTCTCTCGCATGCCGACGCAAGCCACGAATACGAATACGGGGAAAATGCTCCGTATGCAACACACTCATACGTATGCTGCTTTAAAAGATATCGGCGAATAAACCGACGAGGGTTGTCCAGCGTACATTGCGTTTGTGCGCAGCCACACTCTACGTGGGCAGAAGTCGAAGCAAGGCGATCAGACATAGGCCCTGTTAAAACGGCTTCGAGCTGAAGCCCATGAGAGAAGCATCGAGAAATATGTCGGTGTGATCATGGACAATTAGCGTGCGCACTCTGAAGGTACCCACCTATAATGAAGGCCCTGTTAAAACGGCTTCGAGCTGAAGCCCATGAGAGAAGCATCGAGAAATATGTCGGTGTGATCATGGACAATTAGCGTGCGCACTCTGAAGGTACCCACCTATAATGAAGATTGCTACAATTCATCCTCAGCAGCAGCTTAACCATTGCTCTTTCTATGGCCTGGACAGAGCGGGTATTTTAATAACCTTCATGTATTGGTGAGCAGACTACCATGACCCTTGTTACCATGTTCTTGGAATGGTCTCACTTCAGCTCTCTTAATAGGAGGCATTCACTAAGCTCTTCCCGCAAGGCGTCGCTAGCGAGTGCGCTGCCACAGCCGTGGTCCGTCAGCGATCCGGCATATGACAGCCTGATTTTTGGCGGCGCTACACTTCACTAACCCGTTTTCTTAGAAAAATATCAACATAACACGTGCTGCAGAGAACTTTGGTTGTGGTTCGACGATGATGTTCGCGCGAGACCACAGGTATGGCGACCGCCACGCTAGCGCCCCCTGCGGATGACGTCACGTGAATACCTCCTATAATCAACATTGCTTTCGCAGTATCAACCCGAAAATCGTTCGCGACATAGTTTTCGGAAAACCAGGTGCTCCTGGCAGAATTTCGTTGCATGCGCACACGTCGTCCCATGGGCGTAGAGAGGATTTCGTCTCGGGGCGTGTAAAACCGTGTTGCATCACGGTGTGGCAGGGGTGGGGGCAAGTGTATGGGCGTAACTTGGGGGAGGTCAAGTGCCCCTTTTGCTCCCCCGGCCGACTCCCGTGCGTAAATCCAATACTTTTTATATTCTGCAGTTGCAGTAAGCGCCCTAGATTAGTTTACAATAGGCTCTTACAAAATTGTTACTCCAGTTTACGTTGTGTCTTCCCTGCATATTCCACGCAGGTTCGGAACCGTTGTTTTTTCTTTTCCGTTCTTAAGTGGCAAAAACAAATTGCGCGCGCAGATGTGGATACCACACGTGAAGGGGTTAATGTCAGGTCACCGCCATGCAGTGCCGCTGTACTCTGTGGCCTGAAGGGAGGGGAAGTATACAATTACCAGTGAGCGACATAAATCACGTTGGGCGATAGGACGCGTGTCCTCTCTCCGCGTCTCGGTGATAGCTGAGGCTCGTTTCTGGTGTACAAGCCTGCACGTGTGATAAGGTGGAGAAGATGAAGCCGGTTGTTGCTCTGTATTTAAGATAGAGGGAGAGGCAGAAAGGTTAACTTAGGTCGTGCCCGATTAGACTACGGGAAGGGGAAGTGGCTGTGAACACTACTGACCTCCACTAAGATCTCCCCTCTAGTAAAGATCAGGGATGAACACGCACAGTCAGTGTCGAAACGCACTCAGAGAAATGATCACCTACATTCACATGCATTCGTACAGACGAAACACTTTTCGAGGTGGGCGACATGTCTTCTGTGGCATTGTGCAAGAAGGTTTAGGCTAGCGTAATAGTATTCTGCGGAAAGTTATACATTACGCAAGCTAATGAATGTAGTTTGCATAGAGTAAGTTGTTGACAATCGAGGGATTAACAGCGGCGCATAGAGGCTATGCAACAAAGTTTGCAAATAAAAGGTCCCACGGTGCATTCGAGTACCGTTTCATCTTTCTGGACATACCGTGATCTCATTTCATCGTTTCTAACCTCATAGACATGGACCTTCCGTGTCTTACGTCTGACCGCATAGCACAGGGAAAGTTCATGTGGAGTTGGGATTTCGATGCTTGACCGCGCAGTCAAGCATAGACATCACAGCTCCCAGTTAAGGTTATATATGGGTGCCCTGGTACCGCATAGACAAGCACAGATTTCCTCTTCGGACATTAATTTATCATTGATATTTCTTGTGAAGCTGCAACGCTCACTGTTAACTTCATGTTCATTGTTCGTTGTGCTGGTTAGCCAACCTACGTGACCCGTGCGGGCGACTGGTAGGATGGAGTCTTCGTCTGCAGGAATTCTATTTCACTATCGTTTATAAATCGGGCCGCAAGCACGAAGATGCTGATTAATTGTCCCGTGCTGCTGTCGAAGCTTGTGACCACGACGTCGAGGATGACAGCGGCTACCTTGGGACCCTTACTACAACGAATCTGATTACACAACAGCGCGAGGACGATGAAATCCGCGCAATCATCGAAGCGAGGTATGGCAGAGTTGCGTTCTTCGAGGTTTTCGATGATTGCGAGGACGATGAAATCCGCGCAATCATCGAAAACCTCGAAGGACGCAACTCTGCCATACCTCGACGTTTTTCTCGAAGTCTGTCGTCGTTCTGCCTGCGAGATGGGATCCTGTATAAGAAAAACTCGAACGGCACCGAGAGAACCTACCTTCTCGTCGTACCCACTGACATGCGTGACGACATTCTTCTCACCTGCCACGACGAGCCCACATCTGGTCACTTAGGTTCCTCGCGAACTCTCGCCAGAGTTCGACAAGCGTACTGCTGGCCTAAGCTTTCCGCATCCGTAAAGCGGTACGTAAAAAGCTGCCGGGAATGTAAACGCCGCAAATCCCTTGAAGAAGCCCCGCAAGACAGCGGGGCTTCTTCAACCGATCAAATAGGAATGGATTTACTGGGGCCTTTTCCGCTGTCATTTGCCGGGAGCAAGCAGATCGTAGTAGCCACAGACTATTTGACGAAATACGCCGAGACAAGGGCACTACAACGCGCTACGGCTCCCGATGTTGCCCAGTTTTTAGATGTGAAGCATCTTAGAGCGGGGTTCAATCCGGTGGTGGTGGTGGTGGTGTGCGGCGTGACCACCCTTACTGCGCATGCGCAGACCTTTTCCAAAAAAAATAAAAATAAAAAACTTCCTCTCCCCCTCTATCTCCTCTAGGCATCCCTCCCCACGGCGATCACACCCTCACTGGGCATGCGCGTCCCCTCCCTCTCTCCTCTCCTACGCTCCCCCCTCTCTCCTCTAGGCATCCCCCCCCGTGGCGTCCGAACTCCCCACTGCGCATGCGCGTCCCCCCCTCTCTCTCCTCTCCTACGCTCCCCCTCTCTCGCCTTGCGACGCCGACGCAGACAGCGTCTGCTAGCGAGTTTCTTGGTTGAAAAAACCGACTGCTCGCGCTGCACAACCGGTCACTGGTCACCCCGTATATATGGCACTGGATCTTGACCTCCAAGGTGGTGCCGGTGGGAGATTTCTCCTGTGCGTTGTTGAACAATAAAAATTCGCAGCGTGCGCGTTAACTAAAAGCGGACTGCGGGTCTCTGTGTCCAGTCGGAGTCTTCTGTCTCTCATTGCCCATTAGCAGCGATTGGCATGTTCCAGTAGGAAACACCGGTCCATCACTGCGTGCTTTGCGCCTCCCCAGGTTTCTGTCCTGCGCAACGCTGCGATGAGCGCCAGCGTCAACGCCGCCTCCAGTGTAAGCGTTAGCGCCCGCTGCTTCGCATCTACACATGGTTCCCTTTAGCGGGAGATGGTGTAATTTTTTTATAGACTAGATCGTTCTTCGACATGACTCCCCGTCGTGCGTAATCACAGACAGAGGAACAGCTTTCACGGCACAGCTAATTCACGGCGTATTCAAGCCCATCGAAAGACCACGGCATATCAACCCCAGACGAACTGCTTGACAGAGTGACTAAAAAAATGCGCCCACCTCCCCGAAGGGAATCGTGAGGAAATGCGAATGCATTTCGCGCGCGCTTCACTCCATTTACAAATGGTGGTTGTGGTTCGAAGAAAGAAAAGGCGCCTGATTTCTGCAGCCCGGTCGGGAGCAAGGCGCAGCGCCTTTTCTTTTTTTTTTTGCTTTTTCTTGTTTTTTTTAGTTTTTTTTATTTATTTTTTTAATTTTTTTTTTCATATATAGCTCCGCCGAGCTCCGCCGCAGTCCGCTTTTAGTTAACGCGCACGCTGCGAATTTTTATTGTTCAACAACGCACAGGAGAAATCTCCCACCGGCACCACCTTGGAGGTCAAGATTCATTGCCATATATATGGGGTGGCCAGTGAACGGTTGTGCAGCGCGAGCAGTCGGTTTTATCAACCAAGACACTCGCTAGCAGACGCTGCCTGTGTCGGCGTCGCGAGGCGAGAGAGGGAGAGGGGGGGAGCGTAGGAGAGGAGAGAGAGAGAGGGGGGCGCGCATGCGCAGTGGGGAGTGTGGACGCTGCGGGTTAGAGATGCCTAGAGAAGAGAGGGGGAGCGTAGGAGAGGAGAAGAGAGAGGTGGGACGCGCATGCGCAGTGGGAGTGTGGACGGCGCGGGCAGGGATGCCTAGAGGAGAGAGGGGGGAGCGTAGCAAGGGAGAGAGGAGGGGAGGCGCATGCGCAGTGAGGGTGTGGTTGCCGCGGGGAGGGATGCCTAGAGGAGAGAGGAAAAAAAAGAGGTTTTTTATTTTAATTTTTTTAAGGGTTTGCGCATGCGCAGTAAGGGTGGTCACGCCGCACACCACCACCACCGGATTAAGCTTCATCATAAGATGCTTCACATCTAACACCTGCCGGCGCGCACACCTCCTCAACCTATCCTCCTCCTCCTCCTCCGCGGACAACGCCGCACAACGCCAACGCCGGATGCCTGACATACCCGACTATGAAATGCATTCGCATTTAAAAAAAACCATCGCCGACATGTTATCCATGTACATTTTAAGGCTTATAACTGCGCTATTGAACACGGACGAAGACGAGTGAAAGAAAGGACGCGCGCAGCCACTCGTCTTCGTCCGAGTTCAATAGCGCATTTATAAGCCTTAAAATGAATGTAAACCGACTAGCCCGACTTAGTGCCTTATTCCTGTACGTATATGCCCAGCGTAAGACGTAACACCAGGTGCTACCGTACATCACATTCGCGTAAAATACTGCCGTCCAGGAAACTATACGATTCACGCCTTTCCGTCTAGTCTATGGACGTGAGGTCCAGACAATGCTGATGCGATGCTTCCACACAATTGCGACGCTTTGCTCACACCTGACGCTGTGCAACTTACCCAGTACGCCGAAGAAGCGCGCCAATTAGCACGCCCGCATATTACGCAACAGCAAAGTACAGATGTATGCCGCTATAATGCTCGCCATCGACAAGTTGATTACCACCCAGGTGATCAAGTTTGGGTGTGGACTCCAGTTCGACGCCCAGGGTTGTCTTAAAACAATCCACGCATCTCCACAAAACCGTCGGCGCAATCGACAAGGAAGCACGCCGTATGCTCGGCTGTGATGGTAAGGTTCCTCACGTCGCAAGGCGTGTGACGCGAACAGGATGGAGACAATTAGCACGCTCGCATATTACGCAACAGCAAAGATGTATGTCGCTATAATGCTCGCCATCGACAAGTTGATTACCACCCAGGTTAATAATAATAATAACAGTGCGGACACAAAAATGAAGTTATATTTGATGACAAAGACGCAAAACACGAAGGACAACACCGCGGGCCCGTGCAGGCGACAAACAGAAAACAAAACAAAACAACCGCAGTCTCACAAGTCTGCAGTAGTCCGGTGTCTTGCGGGGTGCGGCTCGTTGCTTCCCTTGCAGGGTGGCCCGTCACTTGTGTGCGCAGGCGAACGACCCGGTAGAGACGGACCCCAGGCTCAGGTGAAGTCGCCAGCAGTAGGAGGACACAGCTCGCTAGACGTGGTAGCTGGTGGCTCCGGCGTCTCGAGCACTCTCGCTGTCTGGAAGATGTCCGGCAGCAGGCCTTCCCGGAACTCGGGCCAGGTCACGCCATGGCCCGACGACTCCAACGGCTTCTGAACCTCGCGCGTAGTTGCGGGTTCGCCCTAGGCTCTCTCACCACGTCTTGCCGGCGTTCCAACTTCTCTTCTGCGCGAGCTTCCTAACTGCTTTCTGCGTCTTCTTCTAGGGGATGCAGCGCTGTCGTCTGCTACGCTCGCATTTTTTTTTCGGGTACTTCATCACATCAGTGAAAAAGAGATCTCTAACCACATCTTAACGTTGTTCCCTGCTCACATGGGCCCTTTTGAAGGAGGCCCCCACCAATCTCAACGAGCTGGCCCACTCCAAGGCGCGAGGTATGACGTTCCGCGCCCACGGAGGTTCTCCCCCCACTACGTTGGACAATAGAGATCAACCCACTGTATACAATGAAATTACGCAGCACTTCTACCTAAGCAGGAGAGTCTACCCCCCTCCTCACAGAAAACTGCACAGAGCCCAGGCCATGACTCTAAGACTCCTGCAGACTGATTCATATCCAAATCTGGCCTTATTTCACAAAATTTACCGAGATACTTACACTAGCAGCTCGTGTCCTCGTCGTGGGGAAGTAGCTAACTTGGAGCATATGCTCTGGCAGTGCCCCTCGTTACTGGGCAGTGAACAAGCCAACCCGGTCAAGTGGGGCTGCGCCATCAGAAGCCCCTACAAGTGGGATCAGCTTTGGGCCGTCCAGAGAGCCCACGATGCGGCGGTCAGGCTTAGCCTGCCCGTCCCAACATGGGAGAAGGCCACTGCGCGCTAGTCGCGTCTGTCAGGACTATAAATAAAGTTCCACCATTCATCCATCCATCTGCATAAAGTGAATGAGGACGAGTGAGCGAAGCTAGGTCCTGAGGTTCATAATGTCTACGTTGAAGTCGCCGACTAGTATAAAGGGTTTGTGCTTGTAAGTGTTTTATATTGCTCTGTAATAATTATGATTGATATTAGTGTATTGTTAAACCTTTTTTTTTTGCGTGTCACATATGTTACGCGAGCGTTGCCCCATATAATGTAAAGTGAGTGACATAAAGTGACCTTAAGAATCGACGACAAAGCTCGGTCCTAAGGTCCATAATGTCTACGTTAAAGTCGCCGACTTGTACAGGGTTTGTGCCTGTAGGTGTTTTATATTGTTTCTTCACAATTATAATTGTTGTTCGTCTATTGTAAACCTATTTTTTTATTCACATACACACATGTTTCGACTATAGCAATGGTTTTCTAACCACCATGACAGCGGACAGTGAGCTTCGACGACAAAGCTAGGTCATAAGGTCCATAATGTGTACGTTAAGTCACCGACTAGCATAAAGGGTTTGTGCTTCTAGGTGTTTTATATTGTTCTGCCGCAATTATGATTGATATTAGTCTATTGTTAAACGTTTTTTTTGTGTCTCACATCCACGAATCTCCCCGTGACGGACGTGGACGACGACAAGACTAGACCCTAAGGAGCTTCGTTCCTAAAAACTGCTCAGTCGCTACTTTGGACACTACAGATTGTTGCGACGCGTTAGTGACGTGAACTACGAGGTTGTTTCAGATGGGGCCTCGTCGCCCCGGCGTCGAAGGCACCTCTCGGAGATCGCGCACGTTGTGCAACTGAAGCCGTACTTCACGCGGTAGTGTGACTGCGTCTGAACTTTATTCTTTGTTTTTGAGTATGTGGGTACTTTTCGCTGGTTTGCTCTTCCCCGTCTTTGCCTATCCACTATGCCCGTTTTTTTTTGTTTTTTCAGAAGGAGAATAATGCCACTTGCTCACCAGGTACGGCGAGTGCGAGGAAGCAATCCATTGGAATGGAAGACGTTCTGGAACAGCGCGCGCTCTCGGTAGTTGTTGTTGTGGACAGCCATCTTGCCCGTCTTGTGTGCGTCTCTCCGCCGGCTCAGTTCTTCCTAGTTTAAGCCCTTTTGTAGCACGTGACAATGTACATTGTTATTCCATAAATCTGCACGCTTTTTTACACTTGCCCCCAACCTTCTAACGTCCACTTTCTTTTATAACATACTTCCTTGTTCGTCGACTTTGACAGTTCAGCCTGTCTCACCGGGCAAGTGCAGTTTTTCGCTTCCTTTTTATTATGTGTGCTTTGTTTACTTAGAGAGCAGACCTCCTTGCGTACTTGGTGCTTCTCGAATCTCAGAAGGGGATACACTGAATTGCTCGGACGTCTGGCAATGGTTAGACACTTGTAATGAGCTGTAAATTTGGATTCACAGTATTGCGGCGTGCGCCTATTGTTGCAGTGGCTCTGCGCTTCGTAGGATTAATTAGTCGCTTCTGGCCATCCTGAAAACGTCATCGCCTGAGGGTTTGAAAGGTTTGAAGGATTATTCAATACAATACAAATAGAAAATTGGTATAATACAGAAGGAGGTCCCAAAGTAAAAACTGTCAGGGAACCTCCTGTTGACGCATGTATAAAAGATTTAGAACAAAGATTGGCAACTAAGGAAAAAACAGCAAGCTAATAAAATAAAACGAACGTAATGAAGTTATTATTCATACCTTTGGTATAAATTATACATCCGAGTAAAAGTACACTAGTCATAGAACAGACAACTAATTTAATAATGTGAATACATCATAACATGCGTATCACAAACTTACACAGTTTGTCGAGTCGTAATATATATATGCATATACACAGTTATAGATACGTATATATACACATATACACTTAAGTGCATATATTTATATTTAGACAGATAGACATATATAGCGCATATATGTATTCTGGTGGTGCATGTGGTTGTAAGAACTGTTTTAGATGCCGCCGCAAACAATGTATTGAAGGGCTTGATTTAATGACTGATGGTAGTGAATTCAGGATGAAATTGCAGAAAACAAGCCTGTCATTTTTCCGTAGTTCGTGATTACTTTTGGAAGCACAAGGTTACACTGTAAAAAAATCCTGTGAAAAAAAAAACAGAAAATGCATGGCAAATTTAGTGACATAAAAGTTCTGTTCTTGTCTGTTTTCAGTACTAGTAGCTTTGCGTACACTCTCTGTTATTATTTTTCTGCTTTTCTACAGAGATTTTTCGTTTCTAATTTCTTCACAGAAGACAGGCTTTTTGTATTTGAACACATTTTTTTCTGTTATTCTATAGAAATTTTCTCTTCCTAGTACCAAGTTCAAATTGTAAAGTATTGCACGCTTAGTTCTCATTGGCGTCCAGAATCCGCAATGCTTCGCGGCATTCCCTGCAAATTGAGGGAGGCATCGGCGCACTATTTTTCATTTCCTTTTCTGCGTTCACTACCATGTAGAACCTCTCAACAGAAGGCACATAACACGACCGCCGACATGCATCTGGTATTTGTCGAGTTTGCCATATATTTTTCTCGAAGTCTGAATTTTACTAATTTGCAAGATGGCCAATGTCGATTTCACGCTTTGCTCTAGACAAGGCTTTTATTTTACCAAGCGTCGCACTTTTGCGGCGGATGAAGCACGACAGAAAACTTTTATACCTCGCGACAACTTTCTGTGGCAGCACAGCCAAAGCTACGTGGGCGGAGCTTCTGCACATGTGTTACTACGCCAAGTAGTCCGTTTGCGGGCGATTTCGGTTTCGGTTTCGGTTTCGCAAGCGCATACAACATGTACGTTTTCGCACGAACATCCAAGGTTTATGATGTTATTTTTGAAATAGTGTATTAAAAGATAGGTTATATGTATCTTTAATAGAAAGCTATCACAAGCTTTGAGATACTGGTGAACGCAGCAGTGAAACAAAAATAGATGGAATCATCACTGTGTGCTTCTGCGAATTCCAGCATAACGCTAACGTGCCAACGGTTCAAGCCCACGTGTAAAGCGAGCACCATACATTAATGCTTGCACTTGGCTTTTTTTTTTCAAAGCAATAAAATATTCTTTATTGCTAAGGAACACAGGAAACAGCTTTATTGAAGCGGTCAGATTTATTTTTGAAAAAAAAAAAGGGGGGGGGGGGAGCACGGCTGAGCAGGAACTGTGATAGGAAATTCAACGCAATGGCAAAAAACCGCGTCATAACTTTCGGTGAATACAGGGCCAGTATGGCCATTTTCTTCTTTTGGAGACGCAAAAACTTTCTGGAGACGCTCACTTTATTTTGTTTGCGGACGCGAAGGCATCGATGGGTCGCAGATATCTTGGCCACGATCGGTCACAGGCGGGAGTCTCACGTTCGTAAATCCATGGCCGTGGTAAATCCAAGCGGGTGAAACGCACTCCTTACTCGATCAAGAACGGTGTTTTGGCAGTCAGCCGCATAATAGACACGAACGCGCCTGTTGCCCAGGCGAAGCTTTGCACTGGTGATTTTATCCTCGAAAATCGCTGTCATCGCAAAGCACCAAGAACCGCTCCCGCCGTACACGCCGACGGGTACGGTGTTACGGAACGCGATGTTTAGCGTGATTCTATCAGCAATATAAGGCAACCGAAATACCGACCACGTATGGAACGCAATTTATGAAAAGGGTCATTGTTTTTACGTACAGTTTCTATTCGCAATTTTGCTGTCAAGCAGCTGGTCTTGCTGAAGACTGACAGGTCGCCGGTGTCACGTTTAAGGTGGATATCGCGATGAGACCAACTTGCGCTGACGGTATCACTCGCACACAACTTCTTTCTCTGTGATAGCATATACCGGAAACAAAACATTTGACGACACACAGCTGTCTTTTTTTCTTTCTGCTCGATGAATACAGATCACCTAACGAACACGCACTCATCCTCGCTCACAAGCCACGATGTGAACTTGCTGCAACCGAACGACGCCATCGTTGTTTACCGGGACAGGAAAAAGGTGAAATGACCCCAGAAAACCAGAAAACTAGAAACAGCAAGAAACGAAATTCCCGAGCGGAATAAGCTTTCTTGATAACAATGCGAACGATCTTGAACATAATAACTACATATTTTGTTTTTATGTTTTCTTTTATGCTACGTAGTATATAAATGTGAGCGCTCGCGGACTACATGCAGAAGCGTAGTAAAGAAGTGCGTGATTCGGCTTCGTACCTTTGGCTGTGCTGCCACAGAAAGTTGTCGCGTGGTATAGGCGAATTGATGTGATGCCCAAGGTTTTGAGAGCTCTAACATAACTTTTAAGGCGAAAGCCTTTAATGTCTCATGCTCACGTCCGTCCGGTGTTCGTCCGTCCGGTGTCCGTCCGGCGTCCGTCCGTCCGTCCGGTGGTGGTGGTGGTGTGCGTCCTGACCACCCTTACTGCGCATGCGCAAACCATCCCCACGCACCTCCTCTCCTACGCTCCCCCCTCTCTCTCCTTTAGGTATCCCTCCCGCCCGCGGCGTTTACACACCCATTGCGCATGCGCGTCCCCTCCCCCCTCTCTCTCCTACGCTCCCCCCTCTCTCCTCTAGGCATTCCTCTCCGCGGGGTCCACACCCTCACTGCGCATGCGCGTCCCCTGCCCCTCTCTCTCCTACGCTTCCCCCTCTCTCTCTTCTAGGCATCCCTCTCCGCGGCGTCCACACCCTCACTGCGCATGGCGTCCCCTCCCCCATCTCTCTCCTCTAGGCATCCCTCCCAGCGGCAACCACACCCCCCACTGCACATGCGCGTCCCCTCTCCCTCTCTCTCCTCTAGGCATCCCTCCCGCGGCGTCTACAACCCCAATGCGCATGCGCGTCCCTTCCCCCCCCTCTCTCTTCTCCTACGCTCCCCCTCTCTCGCCTCGCAACGCCGACGCAGGCAGCGTCTGCTAGCGAGTTTCTTGATTGAAAAAACCGACCGCTCGCGCTGCACAACCGTTCAACGCCGACGCAGGCAGCGTCTGCTAGCGAGTTTCTTGATTGAAAAAACCGACTGCTCACACTGCACAACCGTTCACTAGCCACCCCGCATATATAGGCACTGGATCTTTACCTGCAAGGTAGTGCCGGTGGGAGATTTCTCCTGTGCGTTGTCGAACGATAAAAAACCGCAGCGTGCGCGTTAACTAAAACCGGACTGCGGGTCTCTGTGTCCAGTCCGAGTCTTCCATCTCTCATTGCCCATTAGCAGCGATTGGCATGCTCCAGTAGGAAAAACCGGTCCATCACCGGCGCCTCCCTAGATTTCTTTCATGCGCAACGCCGCGATGAGCGCCAGCGTCAACGCCGCCGCAACTGTAAGCGTTAGCGCCTGCTGCTTCGCATCTACACATGGTTCCCTTTAGCGGGAGATGGTGTAATTTTAAGGCGAAAGCCTTTAATGTCTCATGCTCACGTCCGCCCGGTGTCCGTCCGTCCGTCCGTCCGTTTGTCCGTCCGTTCATCTGTCCGTCCGTCCATCCGTTCATCTGTCCGTCTGTCCGTCCGTCCGTTCATCTGTCCGTCTGTCCCTCCGTCCATCCGTTTGTCCATCCGTCTGTCTGTCTGTCCGTCCGTCTGTCCGTCCGTCCGTGGGTCTGTCCGTCCGTCTGTCCATCCGAGCTCTGGCACGGAATCAGGTGGCCGCCGGGGTGCGCAAACGGACGGCGGTCGCGTCGGACTCTACAGCGCTCGCGCTTTGCTTGCGTAGCGTCGCTGTGCCCAGCCCTTGCAATCATTCTGACCGATGCCATCTCAATGGACACATGCGTCCACGGAACACACTTTCGAATTTACAAAGGGTCCGTCAATTTAAGCGCTGGAACGCGGATGGCGTTTGCGCGATGCGCAATGCGCGAGAAAATACTAACGCATGCGAACGGAGGAAGATTAGTCTCGCGTCTCGCTGCGATTCGCGGTAAAAAAGTAAAAAAGTATAAACACGCACACATTCGGTTTGTGTGTTATTCTGTGAAAGAACAGGTAAAATCTAACAACGTTTGGCATTTATTATGAAGTGGCTCCGATATTCACAGAAACTATTTGTTTACAGGGTTGAAGTGACAAATTACATCATTTCAAAAACAGAGAGTCCATTTTTGCCGAATCCAAGAAATTTCATGTAGGTAAAACAGAAAATGCCTGTAAATTTTATGTTATTTGTTGTATCTAATAAAAGGACAAAGCGCGGTGACGTCACTACTGACGCACCGCAACTCATGTGTATATATGGCCAAGCAAGATGCAACTGTTCGCCAGCTACAACAACTGGCGACGAAGATGCTGGAATGAATCTACGATCGGAAGGGGTGGATCCCGTGAAGGACTGAGGCAGGGCAGAGCACAGCATGGCCAAGATGTGGGAATTCGACGCATTCCTGGAGGACGGCGATGAAGACTTTGCTTCGTACGTGGAAAGATTCGAGCACTACTGCGAAGTAGCCAACGTACAAGAGGAGAAGCTTAAGAAGTCGGCCTTCATAACGGCCATTGGCAAGAATGCGTACAAGACGCTCAAGGATTTGCTTCTACCGGCGACCCCTGCGGAGAAGAGTCTCGCAGACCTGGTCAAGGTACTGAGTGACCATTACGAGCCTGCAAGCCGAATAATCGCAGAGCGATTCAGATTCAACAGGCGGTACCAAGCGGAAGGTGAGACAGTAGCGACGTTTGCAGTAGCACTGAAGCACATGGCCGCTAAATGCAAGTATGGCACATTCCTTGACGACGCACTACGCGACCGGTTCGTCGCTGGACTGCGAAACCCTGCCATTCAGACGGGTCTACTAAAAAAGGAGCTGTCGTTTGAATCTGCTTGCGACTTTGCCAAAAGCGTTGAAATGGCGGAACAGGAGTCGAGGGGGGTTTCGACCTGGCAGTGGAACGGAAGCCGACGTCCAGGCGATAAGGAAGACGGGCAGGAAAGCGGCATTTGCGGTCAAGCCAGGCAAGCAATACGAGGCAACCAAGACAAAGTGTCACCGTTGCGGGCAAGAGCACGACGCCAATTCTTGTCGTTATCGGAAAGCAAGGTGCTACAGCTGCAAACGCACGGGTCACTTGGCTCGAGTATGCGGACAACGCCCACTGGGTGCGGGAAAAATTCACACCGTTGCCGACCAGCAAGAAGATAATGAGATGATGCTCTACGCCGTACATCACGCCGGCCTTACGAAGCAGCCGTATCAGGTAGAACTTATGCTCGGAAGGAAGCGCGTGCACATCCAAGTAGACACAGGAGCCGCGGTTTCTCTGATATCGGAAGACCTATGGAAGCAGCTAGTGAATCCTCCGCCGCTCACACCGTCTACGGTTAAGCTGAAGACTTACGGAGGAGCACCGCTGGAAGTGAAGGGGCAAGCCGAGGTTCCGGTCGAGTACAACGGACGGCGCAAGATTCTACCAGTAGTTGTGGTGCCAGGAAATAAGCCAGCGCTACTTGGACGCGATTGGATTCAGGACCTAGACGTCGACTTGAATGGCATTCACACGGTGCAAGCGGAGCTCACGGCGGACAACCTTGTGAAAAGGTATGCCAGTGTTTTCACTCCTGGGTTAGGACTGATAAAGGGCTTTCAAGCGAAACTTTCTTTAAAAGAAGGTAGCGTGCCACTGCAAATTTTTTGTGAAGTCCGTAAGATATCTGGGCCATGTCATTGATGAGACAGGCGTGCACCCTTGCCATGAAAAGGTGGAAGCAATTAGAAAGGCTCCAGCGCCAAAAAATTGCACGGAGCTAAAGGTCTATCTTGGAATGTTGACATTTTATTCCCGGTTCATGCCGAACATGTCATCGGAACTAAGGCCGCTATATCAACTTCTTCAAAAAGATGAACCTTGGGCATGGTCGGAAGAGACTGAAAAGGCATTTCAGAAAAGCAAGAAAATGCTCACTCAGGACTCAGTACTAACCTTCTACGACCCTAAAAAACCACTAGGTCTGGTTTGCGACGCATCTCCTTACGGGGTTGGAGCAGTTTTATTTCATGTTGTTTGCGGCCAAGAGAAGCCGATAGCATACGCGTCGCGTACGCTAAGCAGCGCCGAGAAAGGCTACGCGCATATCGAGAAGGAGGCGTTGGCCGTGGTGTTTGGGGTAAAGCGCTTTCATAAATACATTTATGGGCGTGAGTTTACGATTTATTCCGATCACCTTCCACTAGCTAGTCTGTTTGGCCAGACAAAGCCAATTCCACAGATGGCTGCCGCGCGCATGCGACGTTGGATGCTGTTACTGGCAGCTTATCAGTACTATCGCGCTCATTATGAGCTACATCGTGGGAGCGCGTGGCCAAGAGCACTGTAAGGTTGTACAGTGGCGCCGATCGTGAAATAACTTGGAGTTATCTGTGGAGCGTTTAGCTGTTTCTTTGAGTGTGCATCACCTCGCCTTGCTTTCACGCTTGCCCTCGTTTTGCCCTGACGTGATATCAGCTTCGAAAATGATAACGGCCGCCGTGGCTTGACGCAGAGACTTCGAATTTTCCTTCGGTAAAGCTAAATAAATGGCAAAACGTTTTTTCAAATAAAACAGGGCCAGGGGTGAAAGCAAGCAATAGGGAGTGATTCGCACTTACACGAATAGCCACACTCTCTCCCAATAACTCGAAAATATGGCACGATCGGCGCCACTTTACAGCCTTGCAGAGCGCTGGGCCACGCGCTCGCGTGATGTAGCTCATACTGAGCGCGATAGTACAAGTGGACTTATAGAAAGGGTGCGCAAGTGGCTAACGCTGACGCGTTATCACGATTGCCGCTTCCGAACGAAGCAGACAAGAGCGACTACGTTCTGTTTTTCTCCGCTGTTGAAGCAGTACCGCTTTCAGCGAGCGAGATTCAAGCAGAAACTGAGAAAGACCGCACGTTGTCTAAAGTGAAACTTTTCGTTTTGAATGGCTGGCCTGAAAGACTATCAGATGTTGACATTGCACCCTATTTTGTCCGGCGAAACGAGCTGTCTCTTGACTCTGGGTGCATAACCTGGGGGCACTAGAGTAGTTATTCCCGAATCTTTGCAGCCAGAAGTGCTACAGCTTTTGCACGAGGGGCACCCTGGTACCACTCGCATGAAAATGCTATCAAGAAGTCACGTGTGGTGGCCGAAGTTAAATGAGCTGATCGAAGAAACAGTTCGACGATGTTCAACTTGCCAGCTCTGCCAAAACGCTGCACCCGCCATACCACTTATGTCATGGGGACGGCCCGCCAGACGGTGGCGAGTGCACCTAGATTTTGCATACTACAAACAAGACTGGTTTTTGGTGCTTGTCGATGCCCATTCTAATTGGGTGGACGTTATACACATGAAATCGACCACGGTGTCGAAGACTGTAGAAAAGCTTCGCACCATTTTTGCAGCGTTTGGGCTTCCCGAACAGATTGTGACAGATAATGGTCCCCAATTTGTGTCTGACGAATTTGCAGTTTTCCTCAGATCCAATGCTGTGCAACACGTCAAGACACCTCCGTACCATCCGGCTTCGAACGGGGCAGCAGAGAGGCTCGTCCAGACGGTAAAGAAGAACCTTGTACGCCAACTGCGAGACGAGAGGCGCTCGGGGCAAGCCCGGACCATTCAACACCGGCTGGACCAGTTCCTTTTCACATACCGCAACACGCCCTGCTCCACGACTGGTAAGACTCCTGCACAGAGTTTCCTGTCTTGGGCACCGCGCACGCGTCTCAGCATTTTGCACCCTGAATTAGCCAAGCGGTCAGAGCCTGCTTCATCTAGAGAGCAAGACCAGGGACAGAAAAAGAATTGGAGGGAATTTGATGCAGGAGAACGGGTCCGGGTGAGAGGTATCCGACCAGGCGACCCGCACTGGTTAACAGGAACGATTGTTCGCCGTGTCAGCGTGGCAACTTGCATAGTCAAAGTGGAAGGCCAGGAGCGATTCATGCATGCCGATGACATTGTTAATACAAGTGCTCCTCTTACTCTACCCAGAACAGTGCGCATCACCGGCACACCTCTCGCGCAACCTGGTCCGGCGACCCCTGAAGAAACAGAGGAAACTCCTACCGAGGTCCAGGAACCAACGTCGGAAACTACAGATTCTACCACCGCTGAAGAACAACCTCCTGAACCTCTGCCACGCCGAAGCACAAGGGTTCGGCGACAGCCTGAAAGATATGGATATTAAAGAAAATAAGGGAGAAGGAATGTTGTATCTAATAAAAGGACAAAGCGCGGTGACGTCACTACTGACGCACCGCAACTCATGTGTATATGGCCAAGCAAGATGCTGGGTTATCTGATTAAACTGTTCGCCACGAAACGTGTCACAGCTGCCTTCTTGTTCCCAAGCTACAACATTATTTAACGTACATTTTTTACGGTGTACTGTTTTCAGAAAGCCGTGTATAATTAGTATTCTGAAGATGTGTTAATGGAAGTATGTCAGTGGGAATGTCACCGATCTTACTTCTGAATAATAAAATACCAAGTTTGAGATGAAAGGTGGAAAGGAACGGTAGGATTTCGAGAGTGTTGAAGAGGGGTGCTGTTGATGCTGTGTACGAACTATGTGTACAGCTGTTTTCATACTGCTGTTTTCTGAAGCTGAAAGAGGGATGTCAGGTGTGTGGTGTACGTATTCGCCCAGCATGAAATGCAGTAAGATGACTGTTAATGAAAACATAGTAAAGTGATTTTAGAATATGTTGCTGGAAACAATGTCTTGTGAGAATGAGTACGCGGATGCCAGAAACAGCTTTCTTCATGACAGAATTTGCATGATGTGATATTTAAGTTGAGGGTTTTGTGTGACACCTAGAAAAGTAATGAACTTTGATGGGGTAAGGACGCAGCAATCGATGTATATTTCGGCTTACGCCTGCTATGCACAGCACGTTTCACATTGCGACCATAATGAACAGCTCTCTTTCACGACGAGCGAGGGCGTAATTTGTCAAGCTCGTAGTGCGCGTGCGCACGCACGCACGCACACACACGCACATACACACGCACTCACGCACGCACACACGCACACAAACGCGTTGCAGGCGCCATTCACATCGCCACACATACATTCACAAAACGCCATGCACATCGCTTTCTTCTCATTCGCTTGCAGCTCTTCACTTCTCGGTGGACTATAGTGGCTGTTTTAAACTCCTAGAATCGTTACTGCAAATGCAGTTGTGAAGGGCCCACCGCACCGTAATTAATTATTTTGCAAATTAGCGAGGTACCCACTATGCGTCCTTAAGGCAATTGCAGTATAGGTATACCCTAGGAGACCTTAGAGACCACCGTCACACACAGGCGTCCCTTCCTTCACAGAACGGTTTACGAGTCCTCCGAGAAGCGAAGAGTGACAAGAAAATGAGAAGGCGATATGAACGGGGCCTGATAATGCTATACGCGTTCCATGGCGAAGCCTAAAGGCCGAACCTCATGCAGTGTTTTTGCTGTCGTTTACTGGCGTTGCGTCTCTCGGCGTCGTCTCATGAACACCGCCAGATAGTGGATGGCGCCAGCCCAGCGTCGTGCAATGTGACCACAGGGAACGAACCTGAAACCTCACAAAACAGTGTGCAGTTTTCGTCAATGGACTTTCAAGACGTATTCCTAAATATAGCTTCTATGTCTCATTTGTAGTTTTGCAGTACGAAAAATGAGACGGTGCCGTCGGAAGGTCTATTTTTCTTTATGTCACTTGTAGGGCTAGCTGTTGAGATTAAGAAAAATCGTAAACCAGCAATGTACGGCCTCTGAACTTCAGGTAGCACTCCTTGTGGCACATCTTTGAGGTCACATATTCGGCCAATATATCCGTTGCTGCTAAGCCTACCGATAAACTCGCCCAAATATCTGTGCTACCGATAAACTTGAGTATGGTTCTCGAAAAAAATCTAAAGAGATCGCGAACGTTTAGCTGCCGAAGCATTTAGGGACGAAGCTAAGTCAAATACAAGCATGAACTGAGAATTTGTGTGCCATACACAGCACGGCGACGACTTTACAGATCCGAGGCGGGTGGAAGCCATTTTGGCGGCAGCGACGACGCCATTACATAAGCGGAAGTCGCTGCCAGGGTCGTGAAACCCTTTCCCACATTCACGTGTGGCACATACCCGTATACCACAGTTCATGTCATGCGGGCATGTGCCACAGGTGATTAACAGTCTCAATCAACAAAGGAACAGCGAACATACACATTCAAAATTTCGGCAGATATCATGCATTGTGAGAACAGATATTATGATCACTCATCAAGTATAACAGCTGTGGGGTAACGTCACTCGTGGTTGGCTATCCGCTCTTACAAGGATTCATAATTAGCTGTCTTGATAAATTATTGTCAATATATAAACATAAATAAAAAAATTAATAGATAAATAATGTTCACCACATGAAATGGCCCATCGGTGGACGCTCGTGCACATGTGTAGATACCACGTGGTCCCTCAGAATTCCAATTTATTGATGCCATGCATACGGTCCGCCAGAACGACGCTATGTTCCCTTCACTTCTCACAACGCCTTATACATAGGTCGGCAAAACTTTTAGAGTTCACTCAGACTCACTCATGAAGCATATTTTGCGCTTAGGGCTCACTCAGACTCAGACTCACCAAAACTTTTCTGAGCCGGACTCACTCGGACTCACAATCACGAAAATTTTCTACAACCGGAATCACTCAGACTCAAACTCACCAAAACATTACTCACCCGGACTCCACTCAGACTCAAACTCACGACTCGTCTGAGTCTGAGTGAGTCCCAGTGAGTCGACTCATGAGCACGTTAGCCTAGAATTAGTTTTTCGACTATGGTGTCAATGCGCTTTAACACAAATATCTCACGTAATCGGTGCTCTTCTTGACGCCTCTTGATATACACTCCGTGCACTGCGACTGGCGCGCCGCCGCGCGGCCGTCAGAGCAGACGGTCGTTGAGAACCCGAGCAGAACCAAACGCTCTCCCACGCCCGCTAGCACGTAGTTTATCGTAATCAATGAACTGCTGCGTAGTCGATTGTACCAACAGGTACACGTCGTGTCCTGCGGGAACGACGTTTCACAGTTTCTCGACTCGTCGCTGCTTTATTGGGCAGCGACATAAATGGATCACGGCTGTGCGACGAAAAAAGTGTTTGGTTCCCGCTCCCTCTACCGTCTCGTGTTCCGCCGCTGCATGCCTGAATTGGCCTGAGACACTCCCTGTACAGGTGCAATGATCTTGCGTGATGTTCCTGCTGCCATATAGCTGGTGAGAAAAGAAATGTACGCAAGCCATTTTATAAAATGCCTTGAATACGATCCATCAGTCTAATTCAGCTCAAGACTGATGGAACATTTTAATGGACCTTATTAACTCGCCGTCTACCCTTCGCAGTTTTGGGGAACGCAATGCGAGGTCAATTAGTGCTTTGCTGGGTTGATAGGACCATCAGTTAAGGGGTGAACTGAGTTACGTAGCATATTACCGTAAACACAAACCGCCCAGCAGCGTTATATATGCGCACTCGGTAGGATCAAGTTAAGACGCAGAGTAGCAGAACTACAACGTCTGTACGAAAAAACGAAGCTTTGCGAATGCTGTAGCGACGGATGTGCATGTCAGTGTGTTTCGGAAAGCAACATAAACAACGCAAAAGGTACTAGTAAATGAGAGACGTAACGTTGGCCCAAGTGACCATGCCGCCGTCGTCGCCACTTTACAAGGTGAAGCTAAAGACGAAACGGGGCTTCGGCGTCCACTCAGGCCGAAATCGTAGCACGTTCTCTTTCTCGCCCGCGTCTCAAGCTCTTAGCATGAGCAGCGCAAGCGGTAAGGTAAAGTCTATGATCATGATGAGCGATGATGATGCCGCGACAATTTCAAGCAAAGCACTTTGCGAGACTCGGTGGCTGCAAATCGCCGTGGCACGAAGCCGCAACAAAGGAGCATGCCGCCCGGCCACTCACCGTGATTTCCACGGCGAGTGGCCGTGGAGCCATCGATAATTATAAATGCTCTGAGTATTTTGCAAGTACGCGTGTAGTGGGCACGCATCAATAATATTCTAAGCGTGAAAGAAGGACAGCCTACCACGACAGTTATGGAGTAAGCATCTTGCATTACACACACCTGACGCACGCATATAGCCGTCAGTACTGACGAAGCGCAGCTAGGCGCTCACTAACGTGGAAAACGTGGCCGCTTTCGTGCAGGTTTTCCCCTTTATTCATGGTGGCATCGCGGAAGAATGTCCCACTACGATATCTTTAAATCCAGCTCAAAGCACTAAAGCGCCGGCTACGGGCGCTTGCGCCACCATAGCTGTCAAAGCAATGAGGCGCTGCTGTCTGCTAAAAGACTCTCAGCGTTGCACGCCCGTCGCAGCACTCGTGGCGCTGCGCGCGGTTTTCAAGGCGCCCCCCTATATGTCCCAAACGGAGTGTATAGTACGTTCGAACACGAGTTATGAGTGCTCGCAAACCAGTAAGGTCATTTTTATTGAAAGAGATCACCACATATGATATATTTATCAAGAACTTCCCTGAAAGAATTGGCGCAGGGGGAGTGGGAGGTCAAGGCACCCCACTACGTAATTCGCGCCTCTCATCAATAAATATTGGAATGGTTTATGAACGACACTGCTTCGGAATAGGTGTGAGTCGACCTGAGTATGAACGTGAATCCAGGTAAGGCTAATAGTAAGGCTGGAGATGAGTGGATAGGACAATAGGCCGCAAAAAAAAGTGGAACTCACTCAGACTCACACCAGAAATATATCTTGCGCTTTGGACTCACTCAGACTCAGACTCACCAAAATTTTCCTGAGCCGGACTCACTCGGACTCACACTCACGAAAATTTTAACGCGATAGCGTTAAAGAGCTCGTTGCGCAGAAATTCCGGCGTCGGCGTCGGTGTCGTTGGTTGCGAGAGAAAAATCATCATCTTGACGGTGACCGAAAAATCGAGACAGATGCAAATAAAATAAATAATAAAAATTTCCGGGTCCGAATGAGGATCGAACCCAGGCCGTCTGCGTGGCAAGCAGGTGTTCTACCACACAGCCACGCTTCTTTTAAATGCGAATGCATTTCATAGTCGGGCTATGTCAGGCGTCCGGCGTTGGCGTTGTGCGGCGTTGGCGTTGTCCGCGGAGGAGGAGGAGGAGGATAGGTTGAGGAGGTGTGCACGCCGGCAGGTGTTAGATGTGAAGCATCTTATGGCGAAGCTTAATCCGGTGGTGGTGGTGTGCGTCGTGACCACCCTTACTGCGCATGCGCAAACCCTTTAAAAAAAATAAAAATAAAAAAACCTCCTCTTTCCCTCTCTCTCCTCTAGGCATCCCTCCCCGCGGCAACCACACCCTCACTGCGCATGCGCCTCCCCTCCTCTCTCCCCCTGCTACGCTCCCCCTCTCTCCTCTAGGCATCCCTGCCCGCGCCGTCCACACTCCCACTGCGCATGCGCGTCCCACCTCTCTTCTCCTCTCCTACGCTCCCCCCTCTCTTCTCTAGGCATCTCTGCCCGCAGCGTCCACATTCCCACTGCGCATGCGCGCCCCCCTCTCTCTCCTCTCCTACGCTCCCCCCCCCTCTCCCTCTCTCGCCTCGCGACGCCGACACAGGCAGCGTCTGCTAGCGAAAGCAAAGAGGGACGACAGGGCGCTGTGTCGTCCCTCCGACTCCTCGCCTTGCCTTCCGTTACGCTTTTTCTTCAGCACCTTCGTGCTTGCGCTGCAACTCCTTTCAACATGTAATTTGACCAACTCGCCCAAATAGCCGTTCTTCTGCTAGCGAGTTTCTTGGCTTGAAAAAACCGACTGCTCGCGCTGCACAACCGTTCACTGGCCACCCCGTATATATGGCAATAAAGCTTGACCTCCAAGGTGGTGCCGGCGGGAGATTTCTCCTGTGCGTTGTTGAACAATAAAAATTCGCAGCGTGCGGGTGAACTAAAAGCGGACTGCGGCGGAGCTCGGCGGAGCTATACATGAAAAAAAAAATTTTAAAAAATAAATAAAAACAATTAAAAAAAACAAGAAAAAGCAAAAAAAAAGGGCGCTGCGCCTTGCTCCCGACCGGGCTGCAGAAATCAGGCGCCTTTTTCCTTCTTCGAACCACAACCACCATATATAAATGGAGTGAAGCGCGCGCGAAATGCATTCGCATTTCCTCACGATTCCCTTCGGGGAGGTGGGCGCATTTTTTTTGTTTTCTTTCATGGTATTTATTACAGATGTGCGTAATATACATCCCAGCGAACAAATTACGCAAGGGCACCTCTACAAGCGTACATCAGGTTTTGCACAGAACGAAGTTTCAAATAGCAAAGCTCCAAATAGCAATGTCTTGTAAAAGGGAATCAGAGCATTGCACTTCATGAAAAGTGGAAACCAGTCCGGCTGGAACTCTAGCTGTTGATAAAAGTCTTTTAGCTGTAGAGCCATTTGTATAAAATGCAACCGTGAGGATACAATTGGTTCCGCGTGTCTGTCTAACATGCGAGTTTTCCATAAACTGTGCATTCCCATTAGTAGCAGCATGTCAGCAGGCATAGAATTGCTTTTGGGTGGCACGAGATAACGTATGCTATGAGAATTTAGATTAATTTGTTTTTTAAAAGCCCTTTGAAGGACGTCCCAGAAGAGGATGGCGTCTTTACAGCTGATAAAACAATGTTCTATAGTTTCTGGAACCTCGCAGAGGCGACAATTAATTGAAGATACAAAAATGCCTTTGCTGCTTAACCAGGTCTTTACGGGTAGCGTTTCTGTGTGCACTTTGAAGAAAAATGTTTTGGACGTTGGCGAAATAGGCATCTTTTTCACACGGACAAGCACGTCATGTCCAGGTAGTCCATTATATAGAGAGCGGTACAGTGGTTCAGGAAATAACATATCTAGTATATCGTTATATAGATCTTTCAGTGAGCTTGAAACAAATAATCATTAGAGAATCTAACTGTCAGAAAACGCACTGAATCGTACACTTCACGCATGAATCCTTGCAAATAGGGGGGCGAGACCCAGTTAGCAGACACCACTAAACTTGGCAAGGCCTCGGCGAGATTCACTTGCAAGAATGATCGAAGCAGTGGATGAGCACAGTCCCGAAAGCAGAAGAAACGAGACACCAATAGTTTAACAAACAGGTGGACCAACCCAAGACCACCCGCACAAACTGGCCTAAAAACATTGTCACGCCTCATTGGTTCATAGCTTGATGACCAAATAAAGGTAGCAAATATTTGATGCAACTTATGAATATACACCCTGGAACAATGGAGTAATTGCAGTACATAAAATATTTTTTGTTGCCAGGAATAGATTACATGCTTTAGCTCTGCCAAAGATTGAAAGGTTATGGGGGATAAACGTCTGGGCATAACGTGTTCAGCTGGGTACACGTTCTTTCCAGTAATGTGCACTTTTCTTATATGCATCCAATGGAACACCGAGGTATTTTGGTGGTAGAGAGGACCATGCTATACCCTCGAAATGCGTTGGTTTATAAGTCCATGGGCCAAACCATAGCCCCAAACTTTTAGCAAAGTTCATTCGTGCACCAGAAATGGTTCCGAATTCACCAATTGTGGACAGCACTGTTCTTATACTGGAAATTTTTCAACAAATCCACCACAGGCACGCTTCTGCTTGGGATTACATATAAAATAAGTTCCTCTGCTTGGAACTGCAGTGAAAATAGCTTTCATGCTTTACATACACACGCGTCCTGTATATAGGCGTCACAATATCGCAGTAATATTGCGTGGTACAAGCGTACATTGCCATCGGGCGTCAGAACATGTGAATATCATAACGACATTGTGGTTCAAAGCCGTCCACCCATTACAAAAGGCACACATCTTACTGCGTGTATTCCCTTAAAGGGCCCGTCAACAGGCTCCTACTTTTTTTTAACACCCCCCAAACAAGCTCGCCAATTCGTACAGTAGACCGCGGCGACCACGTTTCCCGAATATTACAGCGCTGCGCGCCGCGCAGACCCTCCATTTCGAAAAACAATTCCCGCGCTGCTTTCCTTCACCTGACCCATCCTCCTTGTACGCGCAGTGACGCCAAGTCGGCGATCGCCGACCTGACGTGGCACTGAGCTCGCCGATTGGTCTTTTGCCCTACGAAACAGCGCCTTGGCCCTACGGTGATGCAGTTTCGGCCGCGCAGTACGGAATTTTCATTTTCCTGTGCTGCCCTCTGCTGTTTTGTAGAGCCCGAGACTACCGGGAGAAGCGGTATTGCCAGAACGAAAGCCTCCGAGATAAAGAGGCGTCTCGCTACTTTACCGCTAGGGAAAGGGTCGTCTCTTCGCATAGGGTCCCTAGAACATAGTGTGGCGGCGCTGCGCGAGTAGACTACGGGAAGCTGGCGCTGAACGGCCGCGCGTACTACGAAGCTCGCGAATACGTGTTTGCATCGGAGTTTAATTTCATTCGTGCTTCTCGCAAGATTTCATATGTACAGGGGGAATGGAAAGCAACGCGAAAACAGCGGCGCGCTGTTTTTATCAAGCTCTGATCCTGGTGGTAATACACAGTTTTCACGTGACGTCACAGACAGGTTCTCTGCGCTAAGTACCTCAACATGGCAGCCATCGTGACTTCTTATCACATTAGAGAGTGTCAGTGCAGGGGCGAACGTAACAGTCGTTCGGTCCCCGCGTTCTTTTGTGCTCTCCCCGCTTTCTTCTGTTCGCCAGCAGCGCCAAGGGTGAACACAAAGGAACGCGAGGGGGGCACCGGCACTAATCGGATGTCACCGTTACTTGCTCCACGCGTTCGAGCAAAAGTTCACGCAGCATCTCAACCAGCGTGTACTCCAAGATGGCGACCACGGTGACGTCAATGAAAACTATGTATAAAAAGATGCTATATATGGCCTTTGTTTGTACCGGGGATGACACTATCTTTTTATCAATCATCCAGGATACTACCGCTCAAGAATAAATGCGAAACAGCAAAGAATGTCCATGCCGCATGTTCGCGTTTCTTTCCATGCCCACTGTACGTATTGTGCCGGCAGTCTGTAAGACCGTGCTGTTGGTTCGATAATTGCTTTCGAGTTTGATAGTATTAGCGTTTTATTTCCTATTTCAGGCTATTGCAACCACGTCATTTTCATGCTTCAGTATGTCATGGTGTTGTGTACCCCTCTCCAAATCGAAAGGAAAGAAATCACGATTATCTTTTTCTTATTTCCCTTTATTTATAAAGAAAAAAAAAACTCAGTGTCCCTTATGCATTCACCTAAGACGACTGAAAGGCGAAAGCCAGCTTTTTTCTTCCCAGTCATTAGGGTTTTGGAATAGCACACGCAAAGCTTTGCGTTAGCGTTTCGCGCCACTGCGCATGCATGATACGCTAACCTCTTGCAGGCTCTCGTCAAGTGACGCCCGTAATCAGTGGCGTAGCCAGGGGGTGGCACACCGGGCACGTGCCCCCCCCACCCCGAAATTTTTTTCCGCCATTGCATACAGAGAGAAAAATGACCATTTCAATGAGGTGCCCTCCCCGAAATCAAGGAGGTGCCCCCCCCCCCCCCCTCAAAAAACAGTTCTGGCTACGCCCCTGCCCGTAACGCTACGTCCGCAACGCCCCGTACGGTATTCTGAAACTCTCTTATGTATTGAGCATCTCCTGCTTCCCTCCGAGATATTTCTATACCTAACGTGGTTTTCTCACTACCTCAATTAAGCATCGGACGCAGTACAAGATTTCTGCACCTCAGCTGGTTATGTACTGCCTCCGTGATCGGCCCATTTTGACCAAGCGAAGATGTAATATGACAACGTCACGTTATGTGAAATCACAATGTCACAAAATTTTATGATCTGTCACGTCAAGTGATGGCGTTATCACGTAATGATGCTCCCTTACATCTCTTGTGTTGACGCCGCCAACGCTCGACGCCGCCGACGGTCAATTTTCGCGTTTGATGAGGCATATACACTGTTCGGTTGTCGTTTTATGAAATTCCCTCTGCCGCTGGTGTTAGAGGGAGGTTGCTTGAAGTAATTAAGCGGGATAATTGGTCTCCCAGTACATCTTCAAACTACACCACAATATGTAGCCGCCATTTACGATCCGAAGTTTTCACAGAATATAAGAAGCCGCGGCTCAAAAGAATGCATTAGCGTCGATCTTTGCAGACAACCCTTCACGTTTGCAGCCGAAGGTAACAACTGAGCCAAGCATGACAAGTATCAATAAACCTGACCGTGCTGCGCCCGAACAGTCAACCAGTGAATGTACCCGTAGGATCGCTGCCTCGCGATCGCTGTCATGTGCAGTGCTGACATTAGGTTCCGAAGCTGAAGAATCGGAGCCTATGGACACCACATGCGCTGCTGGCGAAACAACCGGCAATCATCCTGTACAGTGTCACAATGAATGCGTGCACAAGGCTGAGCAGGCTGCCCCATGCCTAAACAGGCGCCCAAGCTTTCAGAAATTCAGACAGTCGAAAACCAACCCTCAGTCAAGTGAACATAATGGCGACAAAACAATCTTCCTCTGATTCGTGGCACGCGCTCTGTGGTAACGGCCTAGCAGACGACGCGCGATCGCCTCGATCGAATAGCCGCGAGCGACTCGTGCAATTGAAATGGGCTGGTTGCCCAGAACGACAAGTGCTTCACGATTCCCATTTACAAGTTTCATTATACTTCGAACAGCGTGAATATAACCGAAAACTGAACCATATAGCCATAGGCGTGCGCAGGGTTACCGTTCAGGGGGGGGGGGGGGGGCGAAGGTTCGTCGCAGCGCCCCCCTTCCCTATTAAGTCAATGTATGGGGCAGACTTTGCGCCCCCCCCCCTCTTAGGTTCTTAGGGGACTAAGGGGGGCGGCCGCCCCCTCTGCCCCCCTCGTGCGCACGCCTATGCATATAGCAGCTCCCAATGCAGCCACAGCAATGCAGCATTCGTTTCCGCGAGCGAAAACGCGACGGCGGGTCTACTCGAGTGGTGGCGCCTGGCGGCTAAAAGCCGCACTAATGCCGACGGCCGGTTCCCATTGCGCTCCGCTCCTTCGCCCAGGCACTGGTCCGAGTGAGTCGACTCATGAGTGAGTTCGCCGACTTATACTTAAACTACATCAAATACCATTTCGATAAGGACAGGCATCACAAGACCTCGTTCGCACGTCCAGGACAGAAGACATCGATGATAATTTCTTCGTAGGAGACATCCTCAATTTCCAACAGCTGTATTACAGGGTCGTAGCCAGGGGGGGGGGGGGGGGGGGCTTGGGGCTTCAGCCCCCCCCCCCCCCCCCCGAAATTTTTTCGTATTGTGATGTATCACCTATAAAAAAAGCTAGCTGCGCCGGAAATCATCCTGGATTTTTTCTAAAGTTGCTTTTCGCAGTCGAAAAGACACTTCGGTGTGAACAATACGGACCCCTGGAGGTCCTGTATCTGGCTGTGCAGCGCATGATACCGTAAGAAATAGCCTGTAAAAGAAGGCGTAGTGCCTTGTATTGCCATTTTAGCCATGTCACCGCGAAGGAGTAACTATTGTTGACACGCAGGACGCTCTGGATTAATATATAGAAGGGGCCTCCAACAAACCTCAACTAGTGGGCCGCAGTAACGAAATTTTGTCCCACAAGCGCTGCGAGAACAGTGTAGATGGTGGATTCCGGTGGGGGAGGGGGGGGGGGTGGGGCAGAGAGCTTGAATCACTATGTCACCAAACGTTGCGTCTTGAAACAATAAAGAAATCCTTTCCTGCATGGGTCATTTCAGAAGCGTATTTGACGTCAGGTCCCTGAAAACATATGGATACTGATTTTCAGAATGACTAAAATCTGGACGCCGACCGTGAAATAATGAAGTTTTCGTTTCACAGTGATGTTGCACTTGATCATGCGCGCATGGGGTGCCTCACGCACACGCACAAAACACTTGAGAACAGTCCCGTCTCTGTAGCTTGCCTGAACAAAGAGCTATTATACCTAGTAGGCGAGAAAATAATGCGAATACTATTTAGCAAACTCGCAAGGCTATTCTGCCTGAAGGCGCGGGCCGCTAGCAAGCAGTCCGCGGGCCTCGTGTTTTTTCCCGGATAGGCACTATATTCTTAGAACAAAAGGCATCTACTAATCTGCGCTGCTAGGGTACGCCGATCAGCGGGGCGTGCATCCCCCCAGTGGATAAGTAAGGGCGGGGGGAGAGCACCCTTGATTTCTCTCCTTAACTGACCACTCTGACCTCAAAGTTGCTCTTATGTATTCAGTGTTGCCAGTGAGCTGAGATTCTTGAGGTCAATCTTCGGAACACACCCAAATTTCTTTTCCCTGTCCGAGAAGCGAATGGACATCGACGACGCTGCTAAGGAAACTATAATGTACTAGCAATCCTGCTTTGCCAAAATTACTTCCGCCTAACGGTGATAGTGCTTCGGACAGCCCTCTTTCGGCCAAAGCATGATGTCTGTCTTGTGCTATATATGTGGCGTTTTTTTTTTTTTTTTTTTTTTTTTTTTTTTTTTTTTTTTTTTTTTAAAGAACCAAATCAGAAAAGGGCTAAATTTCACAGGAGCGTAAAACGTGCCAAAGTCTATTTGTCTTTTAAACGAATTGTAATCGAAATGGGACAATTCCTCATCGTAACGTGAACTCAAAAATGCAGTTTTGAATTTTAAAAAATCAGCGAAATCCTTTATCTGCATGGATCAAACTGAGTCAGATCCATTAAATCAGTGCTGCTTCAACAAACGCGACCAAAACAACCAACGCGACCGGGTCCAATCTGTTTCATTTGGGTCCTAGTAGCTTTCCTATATTGCTTTCATTCGACAACCTTTGCGCTGCATATCATGGCCTTCTTTCACTCCTAGACGGTATACTTGAAATAGAAGACAACTGAAATGAAGATATTGGGCACCGCTTTATTCCTAGAAGAAGAAGCAATCCGAAACGGCATGGAATCAAATGAGCTAAGAAGAAGATGAAGAAGAGCTGAAACAGTTTTGAGGCTACAAACAAACAAATAAATAAACGAAGGAACAAACAAACAAAGAAACAAGCAAAGAAACAAACAAGCATTTTTCCGAAGGCCCTCAAGATGCCAAGAACGACAAAACGCAGCCGGCACTCCAGAATGGTACGCATTTTTTCCGGGTATAGGACCACTCGCTCTACAAGTCTAGTTATCGTCGTTACGCCAATGCAACAAAAGGCGGCACCGATGGAAGCACAAGCAAGGTGTTATAAGGGCATAGTGGATGCTTCCCCACTACACAAAATTTATGGTGATTTATGGCGTAGTGGGTACCATGCAAGTGCGTCCGTACAGATCCAGCTTTCACGGACATCGGCGTTTAGTTCGCGTGTCTTCCACCACGTGCCGCATGACTTTTATCTTTTGAATCTCGCGCGAAGTCAAGAATTGCGTCAAGGCAAGAAAGAAAAGGAAAGAAACAAAAGAAAAAAGTTCAGAACACACAGCTTCACGACTTGGCGTGGCCTGCCGCGTTCGTTGCTAACGGCGACAAAGATAAGACCGGCGAGCTGCCACGCTAAAATGGCTAGTCATTCCCCGATCCTATGGCAACGACTCGTTTCACGCATCAGAAAAAAGAAAACGGTGCCCGACTGCACCGGGAATTCGGAAGGGCAGCCAAACGTATTATTTTATTCCGTTCGCATTTTTTTACAGCAAGTATGTTATGCCCGCCGTTTGTCCGGTTCGCGATGTAGAGAGGAAACCATGATCTTGCCGGCGCGGCCACGTCAAGCAAAATTAAGAACAACTGTGCCTAGTTAAACCGGTGTAACCATAGACAAGCCTTATTAAGCCATGTTGAGCATGGTAAAAGCTAATTAACTACGCATAACTAAGCTAATGAAATCACACCTCAAAAAGCCCTAATTTAGCCGAGCTGAGATTCTCGTGTGCCTAGTAATGCCGAATTATGTAAGATGCGCCAAGCTTAGCCTAATACTAATTAGGACTTAATATAACTAGTGGTAGCTCGACTAATTAGCTAATTAAGCGTACCTTGACATGAGATGGAAGCTAATCGAGACCAAGCTTCGAATTTGCAAGTTAGGCCAATTTACCTAATTAAGGTAAGTAAGGTACTTGGTGCTGTGATTGCCAAGCGATTCCCAATGACTACTGTGGCAGTGAGGAGAGTATTGGACATATCTTTTGCGATTGCCTACAGTATAGGGCACCACGACTATGCCTTTGCAACGCGCTCAACAAGTTAGACGACCGACCTTTGTCGGAAGAAAGGATTTTAAGCCATCGACAGGATGCGACGTCACAGAAGAAGGCCCTGAAAGCGCTGCTGCGATTTTTGCGATCGACCGGCCTTTCTGAACGACTTTAGCCAGAACGCCCTTCCTGTGCGCGTCGCTTTCTATCCTGCGTGTGCGTGTTTTTTTTTTTCCTTTCATTTTTTTTTCTTCTCTCTCTCTCTCTACACCCTCTTTCTTGCCCCTATTTCCCCTACCCAGTGCTGGGTAGCGAACCGGATGCTAGTATCTGGTTAACCTCCCGGCCTTCCTCTTCATCTCTCTCTCTCTCTTTCTCCCAATGAAACCCGATCGATGCCTATCCGATACTCGTGAATCGCAAAGTGATCGCGTGAACACTTCGTGCATGGACGTGTGAATGAACGTGTGCCTAGTCAATTCCCAGGACCAGGCGACTGCCGACCAGCTCTGCTCTGCCCCAGCCTTACGCGACTCAGCGCAAGCTGCGCAAATTTTTTACCATGTTGAAAGGCTCGGCTGATGGCAGATCTTGAAGCAGTTGGCGCACATTTAATGACTTGACAGTCGAATGATAGCATTTCGCAATGTTTAGTTCTAGGTTACTTAGCTTGTAGCGTCTGCTTACTTTTCGTCCCCGTGTCTTCCGAGCTTTTTTCTACTGCTTAGGTTTCTCTGGATGCACAGAAAGCTGCTGTACTTCTTATAATAATTGTTGGGGTTTTGCGTCCAAAGAACGCGATATGAATGTGAGAGACGCCATAGTGGAGGGCCCCCGATAGTTAGACCACGTGGGTTTCTTTAACGTGCACCTAAATCTGAGCACATGGGCTTCCTGCATATTGCGTCCATCAAAATGCAGCCTCCGCGAACTAACATGGTGCTACCAAACGTGTGGTTCAAACTACAAAGTACGGCCGCGGCGGCGCATTTTCGATGGAGGCGAAAATGCTTGAGGCCCGTGTGCTTAGATTTAGGTGCACATTAAAGAACTCCCGTTGGTCGAAATTTTGAGAGCCCTCCACTGTGGCGTCTCTCATCATACGGTCGTTTTGCGACGTTGGACCCCAACAATTATTATGACTATTAAAGTACAAAGTAATCGTTCTAGAAGGTCTTGGCTCGCTGTTCACACAAATCGGCACAATAGCACACATGATGACGCACGTGTGCTAGCGCTACAGATTTTCCGGTCCCCGGCTCCAAAAACACTACCTAAACATCATCATTCGAACGCCCTGTGGTATGATTTTTTAATGAACGAAAAATTAATAAGAATAATAATAGTAATATCTGGGGTCTTACGTGACAAGACCACGATATGATAATGAGGCCCGCGGTATAGGAGAACTCCGGAAATTTTTATCATCTGCGTTCTTTAAGGTGCTTTGACATCGAACAGTGCATGCGGTCCTCTACCATTTCGCCTCCATCGAAATGCGACCACCGCGGCCGGGATCGAACCTGTACCTTTCAGGTCACCAGCCGACCTCCATAGCCGCTATGTCATCGCGGCGGCATATCTACAGTGTCTCCACAGCCACCATTGTCCCCCATGAAAAAAAAAAAAAGCATGGAATAAAATTCTAATAAAGAGTCTAAGGCAGGGAGCTACCATCTCTCCAATGCTATTCACCGCGTGTTAACAGGTTTTCAGAGCGTTGGATTGCGGACAGCATGCGATAGCAGTTAAAGGAGAGTAGCTTAGTAACATGCGATTCGCTGGTGATATTGCCATGTTTAGTAACTCGGGGAAACTATTGCAAATCATAATTACTGAATTAGACAGGGAAAGCAGAGCGGTGGGTCAGAAAATTAATATGCAGAAAAATAAAGCAATGTTCAGCAGTCTCCGAAGAGAAGAGTGGTTTGCGATGCCAATCAAAACACTGGAAGTGGTAAAGAAATACGTCAGTTTAGGGAAGGTAGTGACCGCAGATACGAACCATAAGAATGAAGTAACCAAAAGTGTAAGCATGTTGTAGTGTGCATTTGGCACGTATTCTGAGATAATGATTAGCAGTTTACCACTATTTCTCAAGAGAAAAGCGAATGGTAATTTACCACTATCTCTCAAGGGAATGCAGCGAGAAGACAAGATAACTGGTGGCAATTGAAAGTAAGATCCTGCATTCTAACAGAAGGCAAGCGCGCGAACGGGAGGCATAAAGTTAAATGGGCAGATGAGATTCAGAAGCTGCCGGCGCTAACGTGAGCGCAGCCTGCACAGGACCGGGTTGATTGGAGAAACATGGGAGATGGGAGTGGCATATACCGTACAGTTAGCGTAGTCATGTTGCGTAGTCATGATGATGATCACACACTTGTGAATCGTGAATGCGAAAGTATCATATCAAATAGGCCCTTGGTTCCCCTTCCTTTGTTGTTTAGATAATGGGTTGCGTAATAAGAAATACTAAAACATGAGAACTTTACTTGCTCCATATCTAGAAGCGAAACCGGCTCTGTAGCAAAGATTCTGGGTGCAACGCCTCAGCGAAAAAACAAGAAAATAAATCTTCAGCAATGACGCACTAGTAATATTAATTGCTGGAACTTTACACGCCAAAACTACGATATGTTTATGAGGCGCGCCGTAGAGGAGGTCTGGACTGGAAAAACGATGTCCTACAGCACGCGCTTAGCGCTTATCTCCCATTCCCTGTCGCGGCAGAAGAGTGTGCCGGAAATTTCGACCACCTGGGGTTCTTTAACGTGAATTTACACCTACGTACAGCATCAAAATCCAAGTACTAGTGGATTTTCGCCTCGTTCGAAAATGCTAGAGCCGCGGCCACGATCAAACCGGTGCCCTTCGGGTCGGCAGCCGAGCACCGTAACCACTGACAGCAATTCTGTACAAAAAAAAAAATTACTGCGATTCGAACCCGTGCCGCATTCACCGCACCTGAGGCGCCAGAACAGGCGCTCAACCATCTAGGCCACAACGCACACCGGTCACGGGGCGGTAAAATGGGTATTATCAAGATACAATGGTCGAAGACGCGAGTCGAAGACGCGACTGTGTTGTAGAAAACTTCATTTTGGAACGTGTTTTTCTTCACACAGAAACATGATTGCGGCCTCAAATGAAAGCTTAGTCTCCGTACTACTCATATCTCCGAGCAATTTGCAGGATTCCGTCCAGATTTTTTCAGGCGGCCCGTTTTTGTCCCGAAAAACGAGGCGTGATTTCGGCCGCTTCCATAGGACCCATTGTTTAAACTTTAGTCGTCGTGGGAACAGAATCTGAAGCCCCGATGTTAACGATGCTGCATTTGTTAAGTGCGGTACAGCTCCTAGAAGGTGCCCCTTTAAGAAGTTTTGGAAATTGCGCCCCTACGATTTTTTATCGTCGAAAAATGACCCTGTCCCATTGAAAACGTGAGAGCTTCCAGCAGTGGCCGCTAGGAGCGCTGATCATCCAATGTCCCCGAAAGCTGGATCTGGTAGTTGTACTAAGAGTATGTTTAAAATTAAAGGCTCTAGAAAGGCCGCTCTTCCAGCTATCGCTATGACTGTGCTGCGCGTTCCGCGCAGGCCTGGTGATTTTTTTGGTGAGATGAGCGCACTGGAGAAAAAAATGTTGGAGCTGGCCCGACCATACTGTCCGTAGCAAAAAATTGCGTTTTTTTTTTCAGTGTCAGTTCAAGCGGACTTGGCTTTTTTAGAAGAAAAGCGCCACATATGTATGATCTGGCAAGAATTGTTCCATTTCTACCGCGCTGTTATTTCGAGCTCAGTTAGCCCAGCGTTTTGCAATACTACTAATTATAACAATTTGTGGAGTTTGACGCGCCCAGAACCACGGTATGGTTATCAGGCACTTCGTAGTGGAGGACTACGAAAAGTTCTAGCACTGGAGTTCCTAAACAAGCGCTTAAATCAAGGAGGCTCGCGCACTTACAGGGGCCTCAAGCATTTCGTCTCCATAAAAATGCCACCGCCGCGGCCGGGATGGAGCCCACATCATTCGCGTCAGCAGTCGAGCACCGTAACTACTGTACCATCGCGGTGGCTTGCGCTTTGAAAGTTTTGTTTGCTTTGTATTTTTTTGTCTTTTATAAATGAGAGTATCACGAGGTCAACAAAAATCTATATTTAATGTGTATTCCATAGAACCACAGCTGTCTATGTGAGCTACGTTGTCTCGTGACTCGGTAGCGTAATGTCTTGTGATAAGTGGTGTTGAAAGGTCCTGCGTAAAAAGTTAATATCTCATAATGCACAGGAATGGATGTCTATACAACTCTGGAAAGGAAGCAGTACGATAGGGGCTCAATCCAAAACATCGCGTATTCTAAGTAGCATCAGGTATCACCCTATATTCCCAAGGAAATTTTACATTTCACTTCTGGTTTTAGTCACTCGTTTGCAGTCAGAGAAACAGGTCATAATTTCGCTCACCGGCAGTTCATCTCAGCAATACATGCACCATGCATTATTAAGGTTAGCAATCATTGAGAATGCTTCCTTAGTTTTCATGCAAATAAATTCTATTATTTGCACTTTCTAAGAAAGCGTAGCAGCATATTTTTAGTGGGACGTCAGGTGGAAAGGTGGATAAAACTCTCTGGTGGGTAGACAAATTTACGTAGTATTGCGTTACAATGTGCATTACCAGAAGGTAAACTTGATCACTGTGTCTATGGCAAAGCTCATATATGTACGTAAGTCCGCTAGACGTAACGCTGCTCTTCGTTATTGTTTTCCTCAATAATAAGCTGGCAGATTTCGCGGGCGAGCTTATTCTAACAGTGCGAAGTAAAGCGGGTAAAAAAAACATGCGCACACAGCATGAAAAATTGATTCCATCCCCGTTTTCAACAGATTTTGATCAATTAGCTTCTCGAAACTAAGATAATTGTGACGTTTGAAGTGAATTCTGCTCGATCGATTATGTAGATGGATCTCCAAACACGAGCGGAAAAACAGGAGCATGCGAATGCACAGCAGAATATAGCCAGGTTTAAATCTGGTGCATTATTTTCTATTATAATTTATATCTTCAGTAATAAATTTGTGTTTTCTAAATGGCTTCTTCACATGACTCAGCTTAAATGATCTAGCGATTGTAACGTAAGTATACGAACATTCCCACATGAAGCTTTCATATTCCAAAGTCGTAATAAGATTTATTTACAGTAATCATGCAAAAATACATGACGATTGCGGTGCGCGGTAGATCCTGCTGCAATTATTGTTCAAGGTGAACAGCTGGAGAGGAAAATTATGAGGACCTTCTTCTCAGGAAACGTGTGATGCAGCAACGTCATGTCAGTAGAATTAAGCGCGAAATGTAAAGTTTCTAGTTCTAGAATACCACTTAAGCAGCGTTCACTTTTACGAATGGGTCCCACAGAATGTACTGCGTTTCCAGAGTTGCATAGACTTTCGTTAGTTCACTTGGGCAGCCCTATGTAAAAGATTTTCGATTGTTTCCTCCGCAATGGCAAGCGGGCACGTTTCAGCGGAGAGGTGCTGTGAACGATGAGAAGTGTAAAGGAAAACAAAAACTGTGCATTTCATTAGATACCAGTTTTTAACAGACTTTGTGCTGTAACTGCGCCATCATGCAACTAAGACAACATTTAAAATGCTGGAGAAGGAAATAGGCATCTCTGATATTATACATATGTATATATATATATATAATGCTGACATGCGAGCCCCCCCCCCCCCCCCCCCCGAACGAAATTCCTGGCTACGCCACTGCTGTATTATACCTAATACTTCACTACACATAAACCATCGTCGCCGCGACCATGAACGGATCTGATAACAAGTCCTGTACAGCTGCTCGTGCGCAATGATCACGGTGCTGATGACCTTGAAGAACTGCCAAGAACCCTTCCACATGCAACGTGTTCGTGAAACGTGCGTGCGTCCTCCCTCATAACGAACAAATATAAGCAAGGCATACCAGCTTACCACTTCTGATGCTGGTAATATCCGTGCGGGCTGCTGGCATAGTTACGCGACAGTAAACAACTTGTCACATAACACATGCGAATCTTCAAGCATAGCCAGTTTAATGGCTAGAGCTGTTCTACTACTTGCAATCTGAAGTGTATGTGGATTTCAGTCATGTCATAGATTTATTATATATTTTCTGCTTATCCTCAAGCGCTCAAGGTGGTCGAAAATTACCCAGAACATATATACTGCTTCCCTCGTAGCCTGAGCCGCTTTGGGACGTTAAACCACAAAAAGGCTTCCATTTGGTCTTGTTGCTTCATTAGGATATGTAGTGTTGCGCATAGGACGGGATGAAGGACGAAGGAAAGGACACGATGACACACACCGTCATCGTCTTCCTTCTATTTTCCCGTCCGACGCGCAACACTACTCGACGTTAAATCCCATAAACAAATAACCCGCGTCCTAGATATAGGCACAAATTAAAAGTAGAGCGCAAAGACTGCACAAAGAAGACAAGTAGTCGGGGCGAGCGCTCACTACCAACTGTTGGTAGTGAGCGCCCGTCCCGTCTACTTGTCTTCTTTGTCCAGTCTTTCGCACTCTACTTTTAATTTGTGACGATCCACCAACTCGCCCAGAAACGTATTTTATTAAGCTAGATATAGGCGTAGGAAATCCGAATTTGCGCTTATGAATATTGTATCTACAATTGTGCTCCTTAGTAAGTAAGCACTATGAGAGGCTGCAACAAGCGCAGTGATATTCCAGTCAAGTCACGGGGGTTCTCCAACGCACACTACAAAACTATACTCGTAGCTTTGCTATAGACCTCTGGCGAGAGAACGACTGCCCTGTGGGGCCACTCTGTACTGCGTAGCGATAATTATGTTACTGTGTTACTTGTAAGTAATCGCTTGGGTGAAGGAGTACCTCGCACTGCGATCACAATACGTAGTAATAAACTTGAAGGACACTTTGTACATTCCAAAGTGTGTTCGGCGAAAGCGTGTGGCCATTCCACTGACTATGCCATGTCTTTTTTATTTTACACTCTCACTGGGATAACACACAAACCGAATGTGTGCGTGTTTACTTTTTTTAATTTTTTACCGCGAATCGCAGCGAGACGCGAGACTAATCTTCCTCCGTTCGCATGCGTTAGCATTTTCTCGCGCAAACGCCATCCGCGTTCCAGCGCTTAAATTGACGGACCCTTTGTAAATTCGAAAGTGTATTCCGTGGACGCATGTGTCCATCGAGACGGCGTCGGTCAGAATAATTGCAAGGGCTGGGCACAGCGACGCTACGCAAGCAAAGCCCGAGCGCTGTAGAGTCCGACGCGACCGCCGTCCGTTTGCGCACCCCGGCGGCCACCTGATTCCGTGCCAGAGCTCGGATGGACAGACGGACGGACAGACCCACGAACGGACGGCGGTCGGACAGACAGACGGACGGACGGACGGACGGAGGGACAGACGGACGGACAGATGAACGGACGGACGGACAGACGGACAGATGAACGGACAGACGGACACCGGACGGACGTGAGCATGAGACATTTAAGGATTTCGCCTTAAAATTACACCATCTCCCGCTAAAGGGAATCATGTGTAGATGCGAAGCAGCAGGCTCTAACGCTTACACTGGCGGCGGCGTTGACGCTGGCGCTCATCGCGGCGTTGCGAATGAAAGAAATCTAGGGAGGCGCAATCACGCAGTGATGGACCGGTGTTTACTACTGGAGCGTGCCAATCGCTGCTCATGGGCAATGAGAGACAGAAGACTCGGACTGGACACAGAGACCCACCGAACGTATGTCCGGTGGAATAGGTCTATAGACCTATTCCACCGGACATACGTCACGAAAATGCGGTGGCGCTGCCGTCGGGCGTTTAGTTTCGCGTGGTAGGCAAAAGCTGCTGCGCCTACCGCAGTTGCTGCCGTGTTTTCGCTGGTGCGTGCGCTTTTTGTCGTCGTGCAAAGAAGAAAAAACGGTGTAACGACGAGCTGTCAAGGTGATTTGTGCGGCAAGGCGCAGGAAAGATGGAATAAGTCTTTTTTTTTTTCAGTTTTAGCTGTAAAACGCGATCGAGAACGTCTTCGACGCCGGTTGATCGGTTATGTTTTGGAGCGACTTACTCAGCAAAAACGATTAGCTCTGTCAAGCGTTTGTCATTCTAATGTGCCGCACCGCATTTTCTGGAATAAGCCTTCTGTGGAGGCATAGCACGTTTACCTCAAAGCACGTTATCGTTGTGGATAGCATTGTCATGTGCGGAAAATTCTTCACGGTTTCCATTGTTGATACAGCCGCAGAACTCAGACGCGTCAAAAGGATTTCGTTATACTCGCGTGAACTAAAGGTGTCACTCGGTCACGGAGCATGTTTCTTTCTGCGTTTCATTAAAGCGGCAGCGAACGAAAGGATGACTTCGACTATGCCTTTCCGGATTGTATGCGGCTGCGATGACACAAGTATATCAGGCAGGGCTGTTCTGACTGCGGTGCGCTTCACGAGATTTTCACGTCTGTCGGAATTCACAGAACAACAGCACTCGGGAAACTTGCCGAGTCTGTTTACATGCTGTACGTATTTCGCAGTCTCGAATTGAGCCTACGAAGGGAGCCGCGCACCTGACAGGAACGTAACCGCATTATCCATAGCATGTAGTTGAAGCATTATCGCAAGCGTATCCCTGATGAAAGTTTCGCCGAGAACGTCCCTTGTAGTTTGCATGAATAACTTCCCCGGCACATTTGTTATATGCGATGATTTACCGTAACGGTTCGTAACTATGCATTTTTACTCCGCGCATTTGCATATCGTACCCAAGAGCATCTTAAATCGCTGAACTGGGTCGGACGTTCTAACATCAGTTGACAAATTAAAACGTACACGTGCGACCTAGACTGCCGCAAAGGCGACGACATTTCGCAAATGAGTCGCATTCGCGCCGTGAATATACCTAACGTTTTGATGAGGTTATCAGAGCTAGAGCTCCACGTCAACATGGCTCACATGTTCATTTCAGAGTCCCCCTTGCAGCCACTGCAACTTCCTCGGTTGCAGCCGCCGCTTGTAAACAAGCGAGAGGCGCCCCGACGCGCGGTGCTCGGAGGCAGCTTTTACACCTGCTGCGCCAGCGCTCATGGCGGCGCGGAGCCACGGAGTCAGGCTTTTCCGTCGGACACGGTGGGCGGAGCTTACAAGCCGGACGTCGCTATAATTTTCCCATAATGTCGACGGCGCCTACCCCTGTTTACAAACATGGAATAGAGACCTATTCCATGTTTGTAAACAGGGGTAGGCGCCGTCGACATTATGGGAAAATTATAGCGACGTCCTATTCGAGACCGCGAAATTCGAGACCGCGAAATGCGTACATCTTGTAAAAAGACTCGGCAAGATTCCCGGTCGGGTGCTGTTTTTCTGTGAATTCCCACAGACGTGAAAACTTCGTGAAGCGCCCCGCAGCCAGAAATACTTGTGTCATCGCAGCCGCATACAATCAGGAAAGGCATAGTAGAAGTCATCCTTTCGTTCGCTGCCGCTTTAATCAAACGCAGTAAGAAACATACTCCGTGACCGAGTGACGCCTTTAGTTCACGCGAGTATAACGAAATCCTTTTGACGCGTTAAAGACTTCTGCAGTTATATCAACAATAGAAACCGCGAAGAATTTTCCGCATATCACAATGCTATCCCCAACGATAACGTGCTTTGAGGTAAACGTGCTATGCCTCCACAGAAGGCTTATTACAAAAAAAATGCGGTGCGGCACATTACAATGACAAACGCTTGACAGAGCTAATCGTTTTTGCTGAGTAAGTCGCTCCAAAACAAAACCGACGAACCGGCGTCGAAGACAAGTTCTCGATCAGGTTTTACAGCTGCGGCTAATTTCTTGCGACGGTCTTCGTTAACAGAAAACTGAAAAAAAAAGAAGACTTATTCCATCTTTCCTGTGCCTTCCCGCGTAAATCACCGTGACAGCTCGTCGTTACACCGTTTCTTCTTCTTTGCACGACGACAAACAGCGCACGCACCAGCGAAAACACCGCAGCAACTACGGTAGGCGCCGCGGCTTTTGCCTACCACGCGAAACTAAACGCCCGACGACAGCGCCACCGCATCTTCGTGACGTATGTCCGGTGGAATAGGTCTATATATACGGGGTGGCCAGTGAACGGTTGTGGAGTGTGAGCAGTCAGTTTTTTCAATCAAGAAACTCGCTAGCAGACGCTGCCTGCGTCGGCGTTGCGAGGCGAGAGAGGGGGAGCGTAGGAGAGGAGGGAGGGGACGCGCATGCGCATTGGGGTTGTAAACGCCGCGGGAGGGATGCCTAGAGGAGAGAGAGGGAAAGAGGACGCGCATGCGCAGTGGGGGTGTGGTTGCCGCTGGAGGGATGCCTAGAGGAGAGAGATGGGGGAGGGGACGCGCATGCGCAGTGAGGGTGTGGACGCCGCGGAGAGGGATGCCTAGAAGAGAGAGGGGGGAAGCGTATGCGCAGTGAGGGTGTGGACGCCGCGGAGAGGGATGCCTAGAGGAAAGAGGGGGGAGCGAAGGAGAGAGAGGGGGCGGGGACGCGCATGCGCAATGGGTGTGTAAACGCCGAGGGCGGGAGGGATACCTAAAGAAGAGAGAGGGGGGAGCGTAGGAGAGGAGGTGCGTGGGGATGGTTCACGCATGCGCAGTAAGGGTGGTCAGGACGCACACCACCACCGGACGGACGTGAGCATGAGACATTAAAGACTTTCGCCTTAAAATGGAGCGAGCTCGAATGTTATTGAAGTAACCTCTGGCGTCCCTCAGGAGTCGGCACTTGGTCCTTTGTTAGTTTGAATTTTTATAAGTGACGTGTCTTCAAATGTTTTGTCAACGATGAGCTTATTCTCTGACGATTGTGTTGTGTACCGCGAAATAGCCTGTTCAGATGGTGCTAAACATTTGCAGAATGATTTAGATAAACTTTATGCATAGTGCAAGGAATGGAACATGCATTTACCACGCCAAAAAAAAGATTCACATACATTTTACAAGAAGAAAAAGCCGGCAGATCCCACGCACTGTGGGAATCGATGTAATGCGAAGCAGCCAGGAAGGAGCAAATCCTGCTTTACATAATTTGCATGTCATGTTTGACATGTTAGGACCTGTCATTTATGTTCGTCATACAGTCACGTCGCGCAATACCAATTTTGGTGTATATCAAGCTAGCGAACTGGACGCAAGCGCACCATGAGCGTGGCATGTAAATGGGGTTGTATATGACACGCATGCCAAGATTTTCATGTTACCACCTGCCACTTATGTTCGTTATACAGTCATGTCACTCAATACCAGATTTGGTGTATATCAAGCTAACGAAACGCCCGCGAGCGCGCCATGAGCGTGGGATGCAAGTCATGTCGCTCATGACATGTCATGATTTCCATATTACCACTTGTCATTTATGTTCGTCATACAGTCACGTCACTCAATCCCAAATTCGGTGTATTCAAGCTAACGAAACTGCCGCGAGCGCGCCGTGAGCGTGGAATGCAAGTCATGTCGCTCATGACATGTCATGATTTCCATATTACCACTTGTCATTTATGTTCGTCATACAGTCACGACACTCAATACCAAGTTTGGTGTATATCAAGCTAACGAAACGGCCGCGAGCGCGCCATGATCGTGGCATGCAAGTCATGTCGCACATGACAAGTCATGATTTTCATATTACCACTTGTCATTTATGTTCGTCATACAGTCACGTCACTCAATCCCAAATTTGGTGTATATCAAGCTAACGAAACTGCCGCGAGCACGCCATGAGCGTGGCATGCAAGTCATGTCGCACATGACAAGTCATGATTTTCATATTACCACTTGTCATTTATGTTCGTCATACAGTCATGTCTAGAGACCGGATTTTAGGCAAATGCCTATTTTTTTCCTTGCGTTCCTATCGCGCCCCTTTGATATATGAGCATGAATTAGGAGTTGGGGAGGGCTTTTATAGTGTTTTTATAGTGCCTATAAATGCCTATTTTTGGGGTTTGTGCCTAAATGTCTATAAGTGCCTATAAATGCTTATTTTCAAAAACGGCGTCTATATGAGCACTACTTAAACTCAAATTTTGCTTTCCAGTACAATTTGAGACCGTAATTCATGTTACCGGGCAAAATTGACGTTTCGGAACTCTATGGGATGCAACAACCTAGCTCCCTAGTTCAACAAACATCAGGAAAGCAACCGCTAGCAGCAGTGAAATGGGACGCGCCGGCCACCTTACCCAACCTTAAATGGGAGCACGTCATGGGAAGAGCAAAATGAAGATGGGAACAGAAGGGAGAAGAAGAGGAGAGTGGCGTCCATGGCTGACGACGTGGCGGGCGGCTTTTACAGCCGGTTTTCCAGTCCAGTGTTCCCAAAAAATTGAAGCACCTCCTTGAAGACCTGGGTGTGTGGTGTGGACGGGGAGGCAGGAAACAGGAGGTACCTGTGTGCAACAGCAGGAATATGGAGAACGATTGCGAAACCGTGGAGTGCTGTCAGGGGGAAGTAGAAAGTAGGTAAAAAAAATCAGATGCGTACATGGCTTTGTGTCGTTTGTAATTTACTTCTTAAAGGGCGCTTCACCAGGTCACATGAGAAATTTTAGTCAGATACTGGAAGTGTTTGCGTGCCCAATGAACAGCTTTGTACCACAAGAACTTTTCAATTGGTTCATTACGAGCCGCGAAAGCATGACGCCGGTAGGTGAGCTTGACACATTTGCCACTCGCAAACCAAATTCCTTCCCTGCCCTGTTCGGTATCAGAGCAACTCGGAGCCGGAAGATCACACGACGTAGACGCATCAACACGCCATGCGCACGCAAGATTACACTATGTGCACATGACATGCCCAAGCCAGGTCGTGCGCACAAGCTGTGTTGTAGCGTTTCGGCGTACACTCTATAGTTTACTGCCTGCTTCTGCGGGATCGATCCCTCTGTGCGTTTGGAGAGGCTGGCATGGATCCTGTATCCTTACCACGACACAGCGCGTCGCACCGCTGGAAATCCTAGAGGGACGATGCACCAAAAACATACAAAGCGTTGTCAGGGCTGGCGCCGGCACGACGTGGGAACGGCGAGTACACGAACGCAAACGAAAAATAGGCAGCTAAGTCTCGCATCGCTCTCGATTCGAAGAAAACCTACAAATTATCGTCCCATATCATTAACTAGTACCTGCTGTAAATTGCTCGAACATATTATTTTTACTAACCTGATGAATTTTCTTGAATCAAACTCATTTTTTACTGCTTCACAACACGGATTTCGCAAAACCTTGTCTTGTGAGTCTCAGTTATTGTCTTTCACCCATAAACTACACCAGATACTTGACCACTCATCCCTTGCTGATTGCATATTTTTAGACTTTTCAAAAGCATTTGATAAAGTAAGCCATAAACTTTTACTTCATAAACTAAGCATACTCAACCTTGATCACAACATTCTCAAATGGATTGAGTCGTTCCTTGTTAATCGTTCCCAGTTCGTAACAGCTAACGATCACGACTCACCGCGTAGTATCGTTCAGTCCGGAGTGCCACAAGGCTCGGTCTTGGGGCCTCTTTTATTCCTTATCTATATTAATGACCTAACTTCAGTAGTTACCTCTAATATACATTTGTTTGCGGACGATTGTGTAATTTTCAGAGAAATAACTTCCCCGCAAGACATAACTACTCTTCAGTCCGATCTCAATAACGTTTGCAACTGGTGTCATCGGTGGCGAATGGAGCTTAACATTAACAAACGTAAATTTATGAGAATATCTAGATCTAATAGCCTCCTTCCCGTATACCATCTGAATAACATTTCATTAGAAACTACAAATTCATATAAATACTTGGGTGTGCATATAACATCTAACTTAACAAGGAACAAACATATTGAATACATAACTAATCAAGCCAACCGTTTGTTGGGTTATTTGCGCCGTAACTTTTCTCGCGCTCCATCATCATTGAAGTTACTACTTTATAAAACATTGATAAGGCCAAAACTAGAGTACGCTTCAACTATATGGGACCCCTATCACGACAACCTTACTCAATCCATTGAACTAATCCAAAATAGCTCTTGTCGATTTATTCTATGGGACTACAACCGAACATCGAGCGCATCTTTAATGAAATCACATCTGCATCTGGAATCACTAGCTTCACGCCGTAAAATTTTTCGTTTATCATTTTTTCATAAACTGTATCACCATCCCTCTTTACATCCGGAATTCATGTCACGACCATATTACTTATCTCACCGCATTGATCATCAGCACAAAGTTAGAATTTGTGCGTGTAACACCGCATGTTTTTCAAAATCATTCATACCTCGTACGTCACGTGATTGGAACGACCTTCCGGCTGATATTGTTTGCATTGTTAACAACCAGAACTTTCGTAAAGCATTAGAGAACATTGTACAGTAACAAACACTTGTATGAACTAATGTCACCTTTCGAATTTTATGGCGTGCTATGTAAACGAACCTGCAGTATTTTTCCATCACTGTATTTCATATACCCCGCTAATATTGTATAAGCAAAAATTCCCGCATTTTATGTTTATTTTATGTTCTCGTTGTATGCGATATTTGTCATACTCAGCTAAAATTGTATGACTAGCAAACTTTGTACTAATCATATACTATATTACCTTTGTTATTCATCGCTGCTTTTCGTTTGTTTCCCCTGTAACCCACTCCCCTCTGTAATGCCCAAAGGCCCTGAGGGTAAATAAATAAATAAAAATAAATAAAAAAATAATAAATAAAAACGTGCACACATTCCGTGTGTATGTTTTAACATTTCTATTAGCTTTCATTCTTATATTCAAGCAACAGATTGCACAAATTACACATGTAGACTCGAATAATTCTCGCAGTGTCACGTACTACTGTGACGTGCGCAGGACCATTCCTTGTTGTACTTCACCTCCCCCCATATTGGTGCGCGCGCCCGTGAGATCAAGGGTAAGCGGCGTTCAGTCTGCCATTTCACATCCTTCCGGGGCGCGTAGCTTTGCAGATCTTGGCAGACGTGATCGTTAGCGCGCAGTGCATGCATTACACTTCTAGCTCGAAACGCTCAAACCTGGTAAGGGGCCCTTTATGGTGTTCACACAAAGAGGAGAAATTGACCCTGCGCGATTAGACCCGGCCAATACGAGGCTAACAGACCCTTCTGGCCTTTTAGCGGTCTGGCTATTGGCTCCTGTGCTGCCCTTTCCAGCCATGCCGAAAAGAAACAGACCCAGGAGCGTGTTTATTCGATGGTGGACACTTAACTCACCATTCTGGACAATAAAAAAAGTCACAGTTTCACCGCAAGGGTGAAGCAATGAATGCGATAGCAACAAATTGTAATGTTATACGAAGTGAGGCTGGCAGCTAAGTCTTTTGGATCCGATCTCACGCAACTCTAGAAAACGCTTGTTTAAGAGAATTCTCTGCGCGTTGAGAGCGCAGCACGTAGAAGGGTACACCGGCCGCCCGCTGTCGGCTGCCGAGATGGGGGAGATAACGCGCGCGCCCGCGACTACCGCGGTCGTAAAATCGAAGGTCGCTCGAGGGACCCCCCACCCCCCCCCCCTCGCGTCTTTTCACGTTCGCGAACGACGGGCGAGGCCGGTTGAACAGTTGGGGGGATGTTATCGCATGCGCCTCGGAGCGACGGAGATGCCGGCTCGTTTGATCGCCGCTTCAACCGCTTTCACCGCTCCCGCTCGCCCGCTATTACCCGCTGGTAGAACGTACGATGCGCAGGGGGGTTCTTATCAATTTGGACTTCATAAGCGACATGACGGCGACGGCAACGGCGACGGCAAAAACCCGTCGAGACTGTCCATATAATTGCTATCGCAATAAAAGGAGAGACCGTGTTCTGGAAACCGTGCCGGAAAAAGGACCATTACATGGCTATGTTAAACCATTAACGTCTTTGTGCCACCATAAAATATAACATTTGTTTGATTTCCTGTCGTAGACCAGGTTGCGCACGTCTTTCTTTGAAAATTTGAGTTTTAGTAAAAATTTATTGTGCCTATATTTACGATCTTAGGGGCCTAAAACTGTGTTTTGCCTGCCTATTTTTGGCGCCTATAACATGATTTTTAGTGCCTAAAAATCCGGCCTCTAGTCATGTCACTCAATACCAAATTTGGTGTATCTCAAGCTAACGAAACGGCCGCGAGCACGCCATGAGCGTGGCATGCAAGTCATGTCGCACATGACAAGTCATGATTTTCATATTACCACTTGTCATTTATGTTCGTCATACAGTCACGTCACTCAATACCAAGTTTGGTGCATATCAAGCTAACGAAACGGCCGCGAGCGCTCCATGAGCGTGGCATGCAAGTCATGTCGCACATGACAAGTCATTATTTGCATATTGCCACCTGTCATTTATGTTCGTCATACAGTCACGTCACTCAATCCCAAATTTGGTGTATATCAAGCTAACGAAACGGCCGCGAGCGCACCATGAGCGTGGCATGTAAATCATACTTTTCATGACAAGTCAATCACGATTTTCATGATATGACCAGCCATTTACGTTGGTCATAGAGTCATGTCATGCCATACCAAATTTGGTGTAAGTCCCATTAACGATACGGCCGGGAGAGCACAAAGTCGTAGGCGGCTAGATAGATAGATAGATAGATAGATAGATAGATAGATAGATAGATAGATAGATAGATAGATAGATAGATAGATAGATAGATAGATAGATAGATAGATAGATAGATAGATAGATAGATAGATACCCTCAAAGTCGCCGAAGTTCGCTAAGAAACGATTCGCATTGAAAAAAAGAGTTGAACTTGCTTCCTCTTTCTACGCGCCGGCGCACTGCAACCCTTTCGCTTTTCCAAAAGTTTTATCACACCTCGCTTAATCAACCACCCTATATCCTCCCAGCAGCCCGTACATCTCATCATACACGACACACTTTTCAAGTTGGCCGCCCTCGCATGCGCACTGTTACCTTTTCCGCCTCATTCTTTTGCCACGCCGCTGCAGACTGGTTCAACCTAGAGCACTGCACGGGCCGGCTTTTTCCGGCCCGGGCCCGGCCCGGCCCGAAAGCGCCATGCTCAGGCCCGCCCGAGCCCGGCCCGGTGTTTTTAAATACGGCCCGTATCCGGCCCGGGCCCGAAAGGTTTGTCCCCGGCCCGACCCGGCCCGGCCCGGCCCATTTCAAAAAATTATTTTTTGAGCATAAACGAGGCGCTGTCCAATCTTCGCTTATAGTGAAGATACCAGCCACGCACAAGATAGTTCCTGGACAGTGTTGTGAGAACTTATGACAATGTCACGATTTTCACTGGTACTGTGTTTACCATCGGTTATTGACGCCCGTAACACTTTTGCGAAAGAATTGCAGGGGGATATATGAGGAGGCACAGCTGGCTGTCCATGCACGCAGCGCTAACCATGCAATGTTATTATTGCATTTCAAAGAACGACTACAACATACAGCGCCCACATAAAGTGGAAAAACAGCGGACATTTAAAGTCGAGCTTACATTAATTGCTAACAAGCTGGGACTATTGAGTAAATAGAGCAGAACATATCCTGCAAGCTTGGTTTATTGCGCAATGCAACGAGAGAGAGAAAAAAACGTGCTCTAACTACTCCTGGGAGGGTTCGCCAGGCTGGGTCGCTTGTTCCGACTAAAGGAGGAAGAAAGTACACCTTTCTTGCATAACTTGTCACTCTCCTTAAACTCGACGTGTCCAAAAACAAAACAAATGCTGGGAGGAGAATCGTGACGCAGGGGAGTCCAATAGTAAGGTCATATTACGGTTACCTAAAAACCTGTAGCAGGGCCAATTGAATATTTTTCTTAATTTCCTTACATAAAATTAAAACGAATAAATCCATCAGTCAATGAAACGAACTTTTATTTAACCCAAATATATATAAGAGGATGGTGGAGAAAGAGCCGCATAAACTATAGCTTAACAAACGTGCCGCTCGCGAGCAAGTCGCACTTACGAGAACACATACGAATGCCTAGGTGCGTGTGCGTGTAGGCGCGGGATGCCTTCTAGCGCGGCCTTAGTAGAATATTCTTGATCTTTAACGAAGATACCCCGATTCCCCCCTCAGACACCCGTAGTGTCCCGTACTTTGACTAACCCGATATAACGAAACAAATTTCGAGATCCGTCCCGATTTAACAAACCTTTTTTTTTTTTTTCGGAAAATGAGATAGAGAATTGATCACTCTTTGTCTATTTTTAGATAACGCCCCAAAAGTTATTGATTGCGAGCAAACGGCAACATCGCGGAACACCTTTGTCCAATTTAAACTGCGTGGCCATTGCTAACAAAACGCAAGTAAGCCAAGATAACCGACTTCTTTGCTGGGAAATAAATATGTTGTCACCTGTGGCCCTTATTGTTGAGGTAACAGAGAGAGAAGCAACTTTATTGAGAGAAGCAACTTTATTTTAAGCTAACAATTTTTGTTGCTTCATACACCCTGGAGGTGGCGGTCGTTTCCTAAGGCCGCTATTTCATTTTTCGCGCCTTTACGCTACGCAAACATGATGCCATGGTAGCTTTCCGGATGCCGCTACACCATATAATCGAATGTACCGAATTAGGTAACCGCGAAATGCCGTCTTCAGTTTAACGAAGTTTTCGATTTAACGAAATAATTCGCAGCTCCCCTCAAATTCGTTAAATCCAGTTTTAACTGTATTTGTGTGTTGCAACAGAAAAGTCACTACAAAGCGCAAGATTATTACGAAAGCGCGCGTGGTAACGTACGGCACCTTAGCACTGCGTCTTACAAAAGAGGCGCTCGGTAAGACAGCTGGTAAAGAAAGAAAAAATGCAAAAAGAAATATAAAGTGTACAAGGCGCTAAACCAATACCCATTCGCAGCAATTCAGTCGGACGTATTAAACCGAAATGAGGAAATTAGTGACCTGACGAAACACGACGACATTATGTCTACAAACTTAAAATGAGTGTCCTGGACTTTCCTTTCGCACTGTACATCCGTGATAGTAAAGCTTTGTGACTGTAGTAGAGCGAAGAATGCTTAAAAACTCCTAACTTACCTCAGAGTCAATTCCAGTTATGTCATCGACTGATGAAGTAGCCCTAGCAACTCATGAGACTATGAAATCAAGCCCAGTTGAAGAGCCGGTGGTGCCGATGAACAGTGTAATCGACGTCAATAACGCTCGGTGACGCTGAGGTTTTCTTAATGTAACGAGCAGTTCATTTACATATTTGCAGAACTACACTCGGCACCGTGACTCTGGTTATCCACTTGGCCCCTTTTCAAATGTCGAGCCAGAGAGAGAGTGAGTTGATATTTCTGCAGGAATCACGTGACTCTCGTGAAGCGTGCGTCGATTGGCTTCCGTGATGAAGACGCTGCCGTGTGCGCCGTATGTACATATCACGCGTTCGGCGTTCGGCGCCGCTGCGCGCCGTGGCTCGCCAACGGAGACGGGCGCCGTGGTGGCGCGGCGCCTATACGCCTCCTCTCTCTGTCTATCCTCGGTCTTTTAAAATTCGTTGCGTTGGTTGCGTGTCTCGTAGTTTTGTGTTCGACCGAACATGCGTAGTCGCGTTGACCAGTCTACAGAGTCACGAAGGCGGAAGCAGGCGCGGCGGGCATGCGAGCGTAGCTGCATACTCGAAATGTTTCCCATGATACCGATGGGCACATCTTATATGCACTAATCTGGGCAGTGCACCGTTGCTTCACTCTTGCCGCAGTGCTGCTCAGCTATACCATTTCTTTTGATACACGGTACCCAAGTACGTGTTTCACTCAATATAATGGCGGGAACATATATGAGACAATTTCCAGAAATTATATGTAACATACCGACGGAGGCAAAATGCGCGACGTCTTGTGTTGTGCGATTTCAGTGCACGCTAATGCACTTCAGGTGGTCTAAATTACCCGGAGCCTTCCACTGCAGCGTCTCAGATAGCCTGAATAGGTTCGGGACACTAAATGCCCAAAAACAACTAAGCCAAACAGCATTACGCGCCATTGCCGACAGTGTATGAGAGTCGGGCCTGATACGGGCCTGACCCAGGCCCGGGCCCGGGCCCGAAGCTCATGGGCCCGAGCCCGGCCCGGGCCCGATCTAACAACTTACTTACCCGGCCCGACCCGGCCCGCGGGCCGGGCCGGGCCCGGGCTTTCGGGCCGGCCCGGGCCCGTGCAGTGCCCTAGTTCAACCTGCCCCACCAAATCGCCGCTATCACTTGCCCGTGCACGTTTACGGAGAGTGTCACTGCGCACTTTTCGCAATGAAAGTGCACTTTTATTTTGTATTGTTTAGGTATATATGTATTTGTGCTGACGTACGTAACACTTTACCCCATGTACTTTTCTGTATTTCTTTTTTTCTTTTCGATGTTCAGTTATGGATTATGCAAATAGCGCATGTATTTTTCTCTTTTTCTATTTTTTTGTGTTCAGTTATGTATTATACAAATTATGAACTAATGTATTCCCACCTCTTATGTAATACCCCTACCAAGGGGTCTTTAAGGTAATAAAGTCAAGTGTAGTGAAGTGAAAGCCTCGCTACCCTCGCCGCAGACTCCCGTTGTCTCTCTGTAGCGGAAGTGGTAGCTCGACGCCGACGCTTGGCTTCGACGGCCTATTGAACGTAAACGGAAACTTGGAGTGCACCCCCCAATGCTGCTTCGCATCCCCTCATGGTTCCCTTTAGTGGGAGTGGTGTAATTTTTTCCTCCTCTCGGCGCCATGTTGGAAGCTCCGAAGTGCCACTGTGCTGTGTGTTCGCCGCATGCAAAGTGCAGGGCGTGCGAAGTGCACACGTGCGTCTCGCTCGTTTTGTCGCGATGCCGGGTTGCTGTGCGTTTAACTGCCACAACCGTGACATCCAAGCCAAAGAAACTTTTAACGCGACAGCGTTAAAGAGCTCGTTTCGCAGAAATTCCGGCGTCGGCGGCGGCGTCGTTGGTTGTGAGCGAAAAATCATCATCTTGTCCGTGACCGAAAAATCGAGAAAGATGCAAATAAAATAAATAATAAAAATTTCCGGGTCCGAATGAGGATCGAACCCGGGTCGTCTGCGTGGCAAGCAGGTGTTCTAACACGCAGCCACGCTTCTTTTTTTCTTTTTCTTCTTCTTTATTGCCTTGCATAAGAAGACTGTTCACATGCTCGACAAAATACAAGAGAATAGCAGTACAACTACGAAGTGCTTGTGATTACATTTAAAATAACTTCCTCTGCTTGGAACTGCAGTGAAAATAACTTTCGTGCTTTGCAAACACGCGTGTCCTGTATACAGGCGTCACAATACAACATGTAATATCGCAGTAATATTGCGTGGTACAAGCGTGCATAGCCAACGGGCGTCAGAAGATGTGAATATCATAACGACATTGGTTCAAAGCCGTGTACCCATTACAAAAAGCACACACGTTACTGTGCGTATGCCCTTAAGACCACGCAGTGGGTGCATAGCAACTTCGAAAACATTTCCCGCATTTACCACGCATAATTGCTCGTGGTTTAAAGCATGCTACGCATTACATAGTGTGCACTAAGGGATTGAAGTACGGACTAAGGACAGGATATCGCTATCGCGTTCAACTCTTAAAGGCGAAGCTTAAGGGTCCCCCCAATTGTTTTGCCATTCCGCGCGAAAAAGAGAATAAAGGTCGTCGCACAGTATGGCGCCACAGGATAGGCCGAGCGAACTTCGAGCCGAAATCGGCACGGCTTTGTGAGATGAGCTAGTGTTCGTGCATTTTTTACTGTTGACTGGTGTCTTGCTTTGCCGTGCGACATATGTGGTGTACCACTTCCTCAAAGTCACGCAAAATTTTGTGACATTTATCATGCACCAAGTCGCTTGCTCGAGCAAGTAACTTTTGTGACTCATGGTACATCATGGTGTTTCTTCAACAGCGTGCACACCGCGCGTACTGCTTTTGGAATGCACCGCTGGCACTTGAAAAAAAAAAAAAGCTGTATGGCGATACTTATAACTATGTGCCGCAATTTTAAATGCGAATGCATTTCTTAGTCGGGCTATGTCAGGCATCCGGCGTTGTGCGGCGTTGTCCACGGCGGCGGCCGCGCGCCGGCAGGTGTTATCTCTCCGCTCTCACTCCTTCTCCCATAGCAACAGCTGCGGGCGCGCGCGCTTATCCTCGCCCCTAGCAACCGCAGCAGGTGGTGCGGGCGGAGTAACGGAGAGTGAGTGGAGAGGAGGAGCGCGCTCTGGTGCGTGAGGGCGCTCGCATCGCAGGAGCTCGGCGGAGGTCCCGCGATAAAAAAAAAATAAAATAACAGGCGGTGCGCCGTGCTCCCGACCGGGCTGCGGAAATTAGGCGCCTTTTCCTTCTTCGAACAACAACCACCATATATAAATGGAGTGAAGCGCGCGCGAAATGCATTCGCATTTCCTCACGATTCCCTTCGGGGGAGGTGGGGGGCATTTTTTTTTAAATGCGAAGCATTTCTTAGCGAACTTCGGCGAGTTTGAGCGTATCTATCTATCCGACTATCTATCTAGCCGCCTACGACTTTTAGCTCTCCTGGCCGTATCGTTAATGGGATTTATACCAAAATTGGTATGGCGTAACATGACAGTATGACGAACATGAATGACTGGTCATATCATGAAAATCATGACTAACTAGTCATGAAAAATATGATTTACACGCCATGGCCGTAGTGCTCCTAAGGCCGTTTTCTTAATTTGATATGCCCCAAAATTGGTACGATGAGACATATGTGCATGACCAACATAAATGACAGGTGGTAATATGAAAATCATGACATGCATGTCATGTACAACATGATTCACATGCCACGCTCATGGTGCGCTGACGGCCGTTTCGCTAGCTTGATATACACCAAATTTGGTATTGCGTGACGTGACTGTATGACGAACATAAATGCCAAGTGGTCATACAGAAATCATGACTTGTCATGTGCGACATGACTTGCATGCCACGCTCATGGCGCGCTCGCGGCCGTTTTGTTAGCTTGATATACACCAAATTTGGGATTGAGTGACGTGACTGTATGACGAACATCAATGACAAGTGGTAATATGGAAATCATGACATGTCATGCGCAACATGACTTGCATGCTACGCTCATGACACGCTCGCGGCCGTTTTGCTAGCTTGATATACACCAAATTTGGTATTGCGTGACGTGACTGTATGACGAACATAAATGCCAAGTGGTAATATGGAAATCATGACATCTCATGTGCAACATCACTTGCATGCTACGCTCATGACACGCTCGCGGCCGTTTCGCTAGCTTGATATGCACCAAAATTGGTATTGCGGGACGTTACTGCATGACCAACATAAATGCCAAGTGGTAATATGGAAATCATGACACGTCATGTGCAACATGACTTGCATGCTACGCTCATGGCGCGCTCGCGGCCGTTTCGGTAGCTTAATATACACCAAATTTGGGATTGAGTGACATGACTGTATGACGAACATAAATGCCAAGTGGTAATATGGAAATCATGACATGTCATGTGCAACATGACTTGCATGCTACGCTCATGACACGCTCGCGGCCGTTTCGCTAGCTTGATATACACCAAAATTGGTATTGCGGGACGTTACTGCATGACGAACATAAATGCCAAGTGGTAATATGGAAATCATGACATGTCATGTGCAACATGACTTGCATGCTACGCTCATGACACGCTCGCGGCCGTTTCGCTAGCTTGATATACACCAAATTTGGTATTGCGTGACGTGACTGTATGACTAACATAAATGCCAAGTGGTAATATGGAAATCATGACATGTCATGTGCAACATGACTTGCATGCTACGCTCATGACACGCTCGCGGCCGTTGCGCTAGCTTGATATACACCAAAATTGGTATTGCGGGACGTTACTGCATGACGAACATAAATGCCAAGTGGTAATATGGAAATCATGACATGTCATGTGCAACATGACTTGCATGCTACGCTCATGACACGCTCGCGGCCGTTTCGCTCGCTTGATATACACCAAATTTGGTATTGCGTGACGTGACCGTATGACGAACATAAATGGCAGGTGGTAACATGAAAATCGCGACATGCATGTCATGTACAACGTGATTTACATGCCAAGCTCATGGTGCACATGGCGTCCAGTTCGCTAGCCTGATATACACCAAAACTGACATTGCGTGAAGTGACTGTATGACGAACATAAATGACAGGTGGCAACATGAAAATCATGACATGCATGTCATGTACAACGTGATTTACATGCCATGCTTATGGTGCGCTCGCGGCCGTTTCGCTAGCTTTATATAGACCAAAACTGGTAATGCGTGACTGACTATATGACGAACATAAATGACAGGTCCTAACATGTAAATTATGACATGCATGTTATGTACAGCACGATTTGCTCCTTGCTGGCTGCTTCGCATTACATCGATTCCCACAATGCGTGGGATCTGCCGGCTTTTCATTGCACCGAGGTCACGCTGTGGAGTGTGTTCAGAGAATACGTCGCTAGAAATGGGCGACACCCTCTTCGAGAGCGAGCGGTAATTTCGAAAGAAGTAGTGACGCGACTGCGTTCGTGGACTCTACACTTTCACAACGCAGCAGTTGGGCCGTCCAGCAAGGAATATTTTCCGTGCGTAAGTACGACCTGGTTCACCTACATCGGCAACGCCCATGAAGGCTTGCATCACGACAACGGGTGCAAACAGCGCCGCACAGGCCAAACATGCCAAAACAGCGCACTGCGTGCGCACGTCAGGCGGATGAGAGGTAACATGTGAAACATCATGAAGTTTTGAGCGAGCACTTTCACGGCGATTGTTGGCATTGCTGTAGTTAGAGACGATCGAGATAGTTTATGCGCATGGGAAATATTCCTTCCCAAATGGCGAGGCTTGACACTATAGCCACTATTTAAATATTTCTTGCCAATGCAACAAATTGCACGCCGTGTTTACAGAAACTCATTTCGACCTTGTCTAAATAAATCCAGTTAGGGATATCTTCGCCAGATACACAAAGAAACACTACGCTCCGAAAGGAAGCGTAAACGACGTGCAATGCGCTACAATTTTGCATGGCTTGCAGCAGCCCTTCAGCCGCGATATTTCATTAAGGAAATCATATAGCGCACACACCCACACCAATTGAAAAAGTCAACGCAGAAATGAAGAGTGCATCATCACACAGCCGTATACCAGGCCCGGCAGCGGCGACGCGCAACCGGCCCGAAAGCTGCACGCGCTATCGTGGAGCGATGGAGGGGGCGCAGCCGTCGCGAGTGAATAGAAAAAAGGAGGAAAAACGACACGCGCAAGAGAGGGGGGCGGCGGAGAGGAGAGCAGATGGCGGTACTTTAACGAAGCATAGGGGCTTTATACTGGGCACGTTTAGCGCGCCATTACATGATTAGCGCGGGGAGCGCCCCCTCTGCCCCCCCCCCCCTCCTTGTGCGCATGCCAATCAGTCTTGCAGCCATAAGACCTTCGATCTTCGGAAGTCACTTCTCTGCGTAACGTAGAGCGGAATGTGACTGCTGAATGTTTTTTTTCTTTTTTTTTTACATTTTAACAGCGAAGCTGTTATAGCCGGCCGCAAAATGTCCATGGTCATCAGAAAACTATCATGAAGGCATATGTGCCACAGGAATTGGGCAAAACCCCTACTCACCACTCGTCCACTAAAAATGAAGAAGGCAACAGTTACCCCAGGAAATGGCCATCATCACAGGTATGTGTCACAGAAATTGAGTAAATCCCAATTCCATTAAAAATGAAATAGTCCCAGTGTTGGCGGTAACGCGTTACAAGTAACGGTGTTACCGGTAAGCGTTACTTTTTTGGGTAACATAGTGGCGTACTTCATACAATTTCAGGACTGTAACGGGTAACGTACTTACGTTAACATTTTTCGGTAACGTGTCGTGTCACGTTACTTGTTACTTTTCCATCCTCTATGTGGCATTTTCCCAAACCTCACCCCGACGAATTCTTTTCTCGCAGCGTCGGACTGCTGTTGGCCTGCCAGGCCTTGGCAAGGAATGCACGGAGGGAATTGCTTTTGTTTGTGGAAATTGCGGGGACAAATTTCTTAAGACGCGGAGGCTCCCACCGGGGGGGGGGGGAGGAGGAGGATCGCCACTCAAAGCTTGAAGCCGTGGAATCTGCCATGAGAAATTGTACGGACATGCATTTCGCCGGATTGGATTGTAGCAGGTGGTTTGCTGGCACCTGCGCCTTTTCGAGTCCAAAGGACATATATCTTACACCATGCCAAAGGACAAGCAGCCCGAAGAGAAAGTGCAAGGGGTGGTAAGGTACGAACACAATGGCGGTGCGGCACTCTCCCGCGAGCTTCTAAGGGACTGTACACGCACTTTCCGCACAGCCGCAACGCACGTGGCGGGACACTTGCCGCACGCAAGTGGAGGGCGAAAGAGCGTACAAAGAGCGTACGCTCTTTCGCCCTCCGCTTGCGTGCGGCAGGTGTCCCGCCACGTGAGTTGCGGGTGTGCGGAAAGTGCGTGTACAGTCCCTAACCGCTCGAGAGAAGCAGCTTTTCTCTCTTTCTCTCGCGTAGCATCAGTGAATTTCTTCCGCCGACCATATCGCTCCGTGCGCTATTTTTGCCGCAGCCGCCTGCTGCCGCACACGCAAACCACCAATGAGCGCCTGCTTTTCCCCTTACCCGGGCGTCGCCACCGCGCGGAGGCGCCGACGGGCAGGATGCCGCCGCGGCAAGCTTTCCGCCAGTGTGCACGTACCTGTATACTCTATACGATGTGCTGATCGCGACGCCTCGTACGTGGGCGAAACAAAGAACTTCCCCGAGAGGCTGCGACAACATAAAAACGACGTGCGCAAGTTCCAGTGACAGAGCATAACGCTCGCGGAGCACAGCGCGGCAAAGGACCACCGCATCGAATTTGACAATTCCCGCGCCGTCGACTTAGACACCGGTTACTATCAGCGGCCTCTTGTGGAATCCTGGCCGATTCAATCAACAGGCGGTAACATCAACCGGTCTACAGGTGCGCTGCCGATCGAGAGTCTGCCTCAACGGAATTCTGCACATTATGGAGAATAGGAGTCACCTCACGGACGGAGAAAACCCTGAAAAAGAATGCGAGTGGGACGCGAAACGTCGCGTTTTTTCTTGTAGGGCACAAAAGATTTCTGTTTACTAACTACCTTGGTTGGTGTCGCTCTGTTACTACCAAAGCCCATCAATACCGCTGTCATACTAACAGCCTTAACCGCGGTTAACTACGGTTACGGCTAACCGTGGTAACAGGCAGCTACACAGCAGAAGTAACCACACCTAACCAGGGTTAGCGCAAATGGGTGATTCCACCAGAGATCGACACGGATCCGAAAACAGGATATTTTTCATGTTTGAAAACAGCGCGAAAAAAGCCACAACCCACAGGCACGAAGGAGACAGGATAACGCGCTACTAGCAACTGAAGTTTTAATCAAAAGCGTAGAAAGATATACATACACATATTACAAAAAACAAGATAAAGAAACAGGCAACGGCATAATGAGAATGAATGAATGATAATGAATGTTTTCAGTGCGCCTAACGAGCTCTCGCGTGTTTGCCTTGCTGTGGAAAGGAAGGCCGATAGGAGAAGCTCTGATTATGGATGTTGCCGTGTAAAACATGTGAATAGGTATGTGCCCTGCCGCGTCGCCGTATACGTGTATAAGTTACCGACAACTTGCAAACGCTCATACATCGGTCAAACTGGGCTGTGTGTCAATATACGCCTGCGTGAACACGAAAGGCCTTTGAGGACTGACATGTTTTGCACCTATCTGCGCATTGTCACGCCTGTGGGTGCCAGCCTTTGTTTAAAGAAACATCTATTTTGTTTTCGAACAGACATCAGAGGACTCGAGAATTGTTGAAGTCGCCTTTATTGCTAAAGCGGGTGTTTCTTCCATAAGCTCTCCTTCGGTATAGCGCTATCAAGCCGCGAGGTAGAATACCTTGACGTAACTTAATCTGGTGACAAAAAAAAAAAAACGCGCCTGGCGCTTTTTTTTTTTATGTGCATACTCATTCTGCGGTTGCCTGTTTCTTTATCTTGTTTTTTTGTAATGTATGTGTATATCTTTCTACGCTTTTGATTAAAAGTTCAGTTGCTAGTAGCGCGCTTCGTCCTGTCTCCTTCGTGCCTGTGTGTTGTGGCTTTTTTCGTGCTTTTTTCAAACATGAATTTCAACCAGCTCGGCCAACTGTCCCTGCTAAAACGGATATTTTAGATTAGGCAGGTGGGGGGGATACGACCCTGTAGCCTGAAAAGGAACTTAGTTTTCTTATTAACTGTATAATTTACGAGGAAAGAAATATTGAACATATTCAATACGGAGGGACCAATTTCATTACCTGTATAGTTCTCGAAAGTTCCCGACGATTTAAAACACAGGTATTACCGTTGCAAAGAAGACATTTTGTGACTGAAATGTATGTGAAACAAAGAGTAAAGTTAACGTTGTCTAAAATTTGTAGAGCGAAGAAAACTTTTTTTAAATGTCTAAATATGTGACATTTTATTATAGTTGCTAAATAATAGCTCCACAAAGGGGATAAGGCTTATCAACTTTGTTTTGACAATAAATCGTGCATCTGCCTGATAGCTACGGCAGCTGCGTTTCTAGTTAATGAACTCGGAAGCTAGCGAAGCTGATAAACACCTCCACATAAACGCTCGCAATTTTGGGGGTAATTATAAAGGTTCAAGTGAACAAAGAATGTTTATGCACAGACATCTTTTTCCGTGTCTAGGCCATTAAAATATTTCTTTACTACAACAACTTTGTGCATATATTTTGATAGTAGACGCACGCCGTCAGAATTACTGTAAATTTCTTGAGAGTTCAGTAATTATTTCTTTGCGGATAGCGGGATGATTGAATGTCGTATTGTCTATAATGTTACATTGAGAATAATGGCTTCACCATACGCCGCAGAATCAGAAGTCATCACATGTAACTGTACAGACAGTTTTAAGCTACTACAACATTGCTAAGGTCCGGTACATTTGTGCAGATATTTCTGGTTAAATCAACATTTTGGGTATAATCGCCGTTTGGGTTAGTAGTTTTATGTGAAACTTAAGTTTGAGATTTAAGAAATTTTTATTTTGGTTTACTGCGGCAAAGACACATTGATTAAAATTGATGAATCCGGAGTAACGGTCGAGGTAACGTCTGTTACTTTTTTTTTTGGTACCAATAAAGCTAGCGCGTGACATATGTATATATATATATTTTTTTTGCAGGTAACGTAGGGCGTCAACGCGTTCCTTTTTTCATAGTGTAACGAGTGACGTATTTAGTTACTTTTTTTTTTCAGTGACGCCTACAACACTGAATAGTCCACTAAAAACGAAGAAAACAACAGTTAGCCCAAGAAATGGATGCGAAGCGAAGGCGGCGAGCCGAAAACCCCGAGTACGTACAACGAGAGAATACTAGGGATTATTATACAGTGTTGGCGGTGACGCGTTACTAGTAACGTTGTTACCAGACGTGACTTTTTCGGTAATTTAGTAAGGTACTCGTTACCATTTCGTAACTTTAACGGGTAACGTTAGGGGTTACGGGTAAATACGTATGTTGCTCGTTGCATTTTATTTTAATTGTCCCGAAGTCTTACACAAAACTGCTTCGGCTCGTAGGTGCCACATTCCCAGGGCTACCCTAATGTCGCAGCGGCGGACTGTAATCGGCCTGCCAGGTGTTTACAATAGGAGTACCATCTAGAGCGTCCGTCGAGTGCCTATTTATCGTCGCTGAGGACGTATTTACTAAAAGCGAGGCTTGTTGTCGGAAGACCGCTTAGAAATAGACCCGCTGCTTATATCTACAAGTTGCAGTTGTCAGCAAGTTCTCCCTCCTATACTATGACGCTGTTTGTCAGTTCTGTTTTCAAAACAAAATTGGCTTCTATCTGCTTCTAAGTTTCTGGTAGTTGAATAGCCGAGCGATCGAGGCTGACCTTGAACGCCTTCGCATAAACACTCGCAGCTTTCGCGGCAATTGTACAGGTTTAAGGGGCAAAAATACTTTATGCTACAAATATATTTCTCTGGGATTATGCAGTGTAAATATTCCTTTATATCTACAAAATCTGCGTATATGTTTCGTTCGTAGAATCACGCCGTCAGAATTACTGGGGATTTCAGAAGTGCGTTTCCTTGGGCTAGTTGGTCACGTGTTGTAAAAGGTTAAAAAATTCACGCCATATATCCACGAAGAATGATGATGAGTGGGCGTCGATCGTTTTCATCCATGGCAGAAAGAGAATGTGTGGTCTGGAACGCGCTTATACTTCATGGTCATCAGCGTAATCTTCATCGTTATCACGTGTAGTGGGTACAATCCACTATACTGGAACACGCTTATACTTCATCGTTATCACGTGTAGTGGGTACATTCCATTATACTGCGTCATCGTCATCTTTATCACGTGTAGTGGGTACATTCCACTATACTGGAACGCGCTGTACTTCATCGTTATCACGTGTAGTGGGTACATTCCACTATACTGCGTCATCGTCATCTTTATCACGTGCAGTGGGTACATTCCACTACACGTGGCTACCTACCTACCTACCTACCTACCTACTACTACTACTACTACTACTACTACTACTACTACTACTACTACTACTACTACTACAACTACAGAGGAGGGACAGTATTCATATTCCCATCTATTTTGCGCTGTTTCAGGAGCTTCGCCCCTGAAACAGCGCAAAATAGATAAGACGTACGAAGAAAACCGTAGATCGTATTGGGATTTTCCCACAGAAGCTGGGCAAATCCCGCTACGAATATGTGCCACTCCTCTCACCACTCCCAGTACTCGCTACTCCCACAACTCCCACCACTTCATTCCCACTTCATTCAATCCCACTGCACGCCACCAGCTTCGCTATTTCATCAGTGTCTGCCTAGCGGACCTGGCTGAATTTTTTTATTTATTTATTTTTGCTTTGCATTTCACGCTCCTTGTCCTTCCCATCAACCTCAAGTGATAATTGCCTGCCGTCCCCACTCTCTAAGTGGGCGCTCGCATTCGCAATTCACAGTGCATAGATACTACTCCATTACATCAGACACCACTGATATCCAGGAGTTTTTTGTTGCTCACTTTATATGTTCTTTATCGCCGACCGTGACATCCATGCCCGACAGTACCCTCTTTTCTTTTTGTACGGTGCTATCCCTCTCGAGCGAGTAAGCGGATAGGCGCGCCTCTTATCAACTTCGTGAAAGCTCGACGCGCATGAAAGATACAGGGCAGCTGCACCTCACACACAGTGTTGTTGAGTCAACGTACGCTCGGACATGAAGTTCTTGGGACTACTGTTCGTTCTGGCCGTTCTTTCGACTTGTTCAATCGCTCGAGGTAAGTGCCAACGAAGGCTTCCTCGCGAAAAGTTGCGATTCATTACTTTTTTAAGTACGGAGCACTTTAGGGGGCCAGGTGGTCGTATGCTGTTGTATGCTGTGATCGTATGCTGAGGTCGTCGCTTGGCGTAACGCCGGCAAAACCACATATAGCATAGCCATCTGTAGCGCGCGCGCGCGCCGAATAGAAGTCTTCTTCTTTCGCAATTATTTATATCGCTCGTTTGTTTTGGTGCTGCTAGGACTACTGAGGCGATGCCAAGCCGTAAAAGTGGTTTGATGTTAACTGAGCAGATGTCGCCACAACATTAGCGTCGGTGATGCGTTGACGATGCGAAACACCCTGAATGTCTATATTGTTTTCTGTGCCAATGATTTGCTGTTCCACTCAAGAATGGTACGTGATTGCTGCTGAAAGGGCGTCGACCGTGCTGACAAAAAATAACTCGGTGAAAACGCCAGTATGAACGCTGTTATAAAAAGAACCGCGTTCCTCACAAACGCCAGCGAACACGCCCTGCACGAGTGGGTTTCTGAACATGAGGAAACGGCGAGGTGGCGTTCCCGCAGAGGTTTTTGCGTTTTGTACTAATTGGAGGGAGTAAGTATCGACAAGGTAGGCGAGCCGACGCCAAAGAGACGACGAGCAGACGACGCGACGCGGATGAACACGTCTCGAGGGGGGCTTTCGCCTTTCCTATTGGCTAACAAGCCCTGCAGCTTCCGCAGTGCTGCGAGGTACTTCTGAGATGGAGTATAGTCACCAAAGAGGGGGGGGGGGGCGCAAAGTCAGCTCCATACATTGACACAATAGGGAGGGGGTGCGCTGCGACGATCCTTCCCCCCCCCCCCCCCCCTGCGCACGCCTATATATGTATGTAGCGTACTGAGCACGCGCTCGCACCAAAGAGAAGTGTTCTTTCTCTTGTTCTTCCGAGCGCCTTGATGATGATATTAAGTGGGGAGCACTTTAGAGGACCGGACTAACGCAGGCAAAACCAAGCATAAAAATTGAGAAAAAAAGAAAAGAGGAAGCAAGCGAAAAGTAGAAGGAGAGGGAAAGAAAGGAAGAAAAATAGAAATACATAAAAGGAAAAAAGAAAAAAAGACAGAAAAAATCCGGGAAAAAAAAAGAAAGAAAAAAGAAAACCGAAGAGAAAGAAGGCTGCCCAGATCTGCGCTTCCTTCAGGCTTGGCACCACTAGTGTGAAGCTGCCTTAATTATTTAAAGTTTAGCCCTAAGCATCAAACAGCATCTTTGAACGTAGCGAACCTCTCGTATGTTCGCAGCAGTGGAGCAGCCAGGGGGTGGCACACCGGGCACGTGTTCCTCCCGAAATTCCTTTTTGCTATGGGACACAGAGCCCAAAACCAAGATTGCCTACTTGGTATGTTGGCATGTTAACTTGGTATGTTAACTCTATAGCCGTCTCAGGGGGGCAATGCTTTCTTTTAATTTTTATTGATTAGAAACTGCGTAGGACCTAGTCGACGCCGCCCCAATTTGTGACGTCACGATATTTCGTGCGGAAATTTCAAGGTGGCGGCGCCACTCGCATTTTCTTTTTACGCGTTTTCTCGCTAATTAAGCGTCGTCTCGCAGCAAAGAGGGTGATTATGCAATTTTGAAAGAGTAATTTATCAATTTTGTCACGTGGTCGTGACGTCGACGAAGGCAGCAGTCGGTAGGTCTAAAATGAAACTGTTTATTTGGGCCGAACTTGTGGCCGGTAAACGGAAAGTCAGATTACAGCAATACACACTGGCACTGATAGCGGCGAACAGAGCGTCGGCCGTCGATCAACTGAACATGGTTGGAAGGCGCCGGCTTTTATAAATCACGCGTCGAACATTCTAGCCTTATCACAAGTCGTCGCGCAAGCTCTGGAATAATCTTGAGTGTTACCGTCCCACGTGCAATCTTAACAAAACGATCTACTACAACCGAGAAGCTTCTGGAACAATAAGGCGCGGTCTGCGCCGAGTACTGCTGATAGTCTTTGTGGGCGGAAACCGAATACAGAGAAAGAAACGCGCGTGGCAATATGAGAACAATTATTTTTCTCATTTGTGTCCCTTTAAGGACGTACCCCCCCCCCCCCCCCCCCCTGAAGTAAATTTCTCCCTACGCCAATGGCTCGCGGTCAGCTTTCGGGAACTCTCCGTGGAAGTCTGGTGGGAATCTGAGTTACCGTGACTCATAAGCGGCAATGGGGGGTTTTCATGGCCAATACCTTACGGGTCTTTTCGGAAAGAGAGTTCTTGGTCATCAGCGAATAGGTCCGTATTCTGCTAGAAATCATCGTGGCCTACGGCTCACTAGTGGGGAGTACAAGTTCGGTATAACCCCTAATTACTTCAATGATGGCACCGATAAAATGGGCTCGTTGATGTCCTAAGAAGAAAATATTGATGGTCACCTGTTTCAAGAATAAGTGGCCTAATCCCAGCCCTCCTTCTTTGGCATTATCAAAAAGATTGGTCCGCGATGTTCACTTGTATTTAGAATCTAGACAAATATTGCAAAAACTCTATGAAATCGCTCAAGAATACTTCTTGTGTAAGAAAGCACAACGGGGGGGCATGTCATTTTACAGCGAAAGCTGTTATGAGATCACAACAAGGGTCGTTTCTGCGCCGTAGTTGTCCGCCGCCGCCGGTGTCCGTAACCAATATCGCACGAAATGAAAAAAAAATAAATAAAAAACACCTATGACCGAATGGGAATCGAACCCGGGTCTTCTGCGTGGCAGCCCAGCACTCTACCACTAAGCTACGCCGCTGCTTGAAACTGCTGTGCAAACTGACCCTATGCAGGCTTCATGTCGGGTAAGGAATCGCGTGAACGTGTGTTGTTAAGCGTTTTAGAACAGTAAAGTAGGAACCAGGTGTCACACAAATCGAATCGCGTAACGAGTGGGTCGTTCAATGCTCCAACCCATTACAAAAGCCTCAAAGCCTCGTGCACATAATGCGTTACAAGAGTGTAGCGGGTACCGCGCTTTTCTGAAGAATGACGAATAATGGCATAGTAGACGCTTCCCCACTACACAAAAATTATGATGATTTATGGCGTAGTGGGTACCATGCAAGTGCGGTGGTTGTAGTTGCCCCAAGAATGTTTAAAGGAGCAGTGACATCAACTTTACGCATGTCGCGTCTTTTGCGTCAACGTGTAGTTATCGATCCCCTAGTAACGATTCGTAACTGACAATGCAACAAATCGACGAATTAATATATGTAATAATGATTAGTATGACCAGTATCGAACGCAATTCAAAACGGGAGCAAAGCCCGCCTATTTTTAGCGCTGCCAACGCCGCCAAGCGGTCAGCTCCCGCGGTCACGCCCCATCTGATCACGTGGCCTCACGAAATGGTGACGCGAGTTTCAGCTGAAATTTCGTCTGCTCAGCGAGCAGGTGTATAGGCATGTCTTCGCCACCCCCATCGTCGTCGCCGCCGTCAAGAGCGTCCACAAGTGACGATGAAAACAATGAGGAATATGGAATCGCTGCGATTCGTGACGTGGTAAATCATTTATGGTTCGATCCTCCTCAGAGTAGTGATTCTGATCTCGACGCCCGACCCAGCAGCGACGAGGAGGCAGCTGGAGACGCCCGCTTGGGCAATGCTGGCTGGCAAGACATGTCGCAACTACGCATATGAACGCTGCGTGCTTGTTACTTGTTTGAAATAATATTTTTCTGAACCATACGTTCCGTACTGTTGCACTTTGATCGGTTATTGTCATATTTGCGTCTACCTAAGCATAACCAATGTGTCGTAATAACTGGTCAGCTAATGAATGTTGCCATGTGTGTCAATTGTAATGTATACTGCTCATAGACTGAAACGCGACAAGAAAAAAAGTGAAACGCGGAGGCCTGGCGTTTTGATTCCGTGAGCGCGTTGTGGGGGTAGCGTTTCGCAATGTCGCGCCATACTTTTCGCTTTTTCGCTTATTTGAAGAGCATGATTGCAGCGCACAACGGTTCCACGGCATGCTGGCACGTAATGCGATGGAGATCGTAGCTTCGAATAATCACATTCGCGCTCATGACTCCACGACAGTCCACCCGAAGCGGCACAACGAAAACGCAGGATTCACACGAACGCGCTGCACGAACCAAGCAAAACAAAACAAGCGACGCCGTTGCCAGGCAGCCTGGCGTCGCCGCCAGGCGGTACCACAAGTAGGCACCACGATGAAAACATTAAACTTGTCGACGTCAGCGTTGCTCGCGCATCGTCACTGAGCACCCTGAGGCGTGGCCTAGGAGCTAGCTGAACACGTCAAAATAGTGTCGATGTTGCATGGCATGAACGCGCCGTTGAGCCTTTGTACGCTCTCCGCGCTCGATATAGAATAACTTCTACGTAACGGACGCAATTCATACTTCGCTAAAAAAAAACTCATGCATACCAAGCAATCGAGTGAACGCCACATCTCGAGTTTGAAATTTGGTGTCACTGCTCCTTTTTAAAAAAGGCTCTAGAAAGGCCGCTCTCCCAGCTTTCGCTGTGGCTGTGCTGCGAGTTCCGCGCAGGCCTGGCGGTTTTTTTTTTTTTTATCTACAAAAAAAAAAAAAAACTCTAAAAAACTCCCAAGTCGTAGATCGCGTCTTGCCCTGTCCAGTACAAAGTCCTTCTGCTCATTTCATTCGGCATTTGCCCAAGAAATGCTCGTTTTTCCTATACATGTAGAGCGGCGCCCATGGTTACCATGGTCTTGGGCTTTCACCGGAACGATTGCGTTGTAGTTACAGAGAGCTCGAAGGTCACTTCGCTCGCTGCACAGTCCCCGTTTGCGAAAAGAGCGCGCTGTTCAAACAGAGTGAAGTAACAAATGTGACGCTAGTTAATTCGCGCTTTTCCTGTGTATATCTGTGCGTATACGTTTCGTGCGTCCTTTGTGTTTGAGCAGCGCGTGGAGTGTTGCGCTGTGAAAGTTGCTAGTTCCCGCTCGTCCTGTGTGTGTTCTTTTCGTGCGTCCTTTGTTCTTGAGCAGCGCGCGGCACGTTTCAATCTGCTTGCTGTTCTTCGCGTGACATACCAATTTGTTGCTATCGCAATCATTCCTTCGCCCTTACGGCGAAACTGACTTTTTTGCTTTCATGATCAGTATTTTACGCAATATGCGAAGCGTGCATGCTATATTTGAATAGAAATAATTGGATAGGTAATGAATGTTTCTTTAAATACGCGAACAAAGTAAATAATTGCATCGCTGAATTACAAGCTCGTAAAAGTAATTCGTCCCGTTACTCACCGCAATAAAAACTAATTTATCTACTGTAATTTCATTACTGCCAAGTCTCGCTAAGAAATACCTATTCAACGATCACACTGCACACACTGACTGTCACAATAATCGTTAGGCGATTTCTGGTGTGACTTATTTTACCTTTGTATAGGCTGTTTTCATGTATGATCACCAATCCTCCATTAGGCGGCCTGTATAGAAACTGTGGAAGTCCTGAAACTCATCGCTATATGTATTTGCCTATGTGGCGCGACAAAAACTGTCTGTTCATACGCTACCACTCCCAGTGAAAGTTTGCGTGATAGGCAGCATTCAAAAGACGTGACGCGGAATCAGGCCGATGTAAGCGGAGCTTCAGGGTCGCTTGTCGTAATCAACGCCTTCCTTATCGGCGCTTCCACTCTGGTTCGTCCCAGTGTCAGCTGTTTTACCAGTAACTGTACCGCTAGCATATCTGTCTTGTGCCCATTGCTCAAGTGAGTGAGTGAGTGAGTGAAAAGACTTTATTTCATTACCCGGCGGACGACTATCCTAGCCCCGCGAGGGGAGGGTCATCGCGATGCGGCCACGCATCACCTCGGCGTGACGTCCTCTACTCGGAGAGCAGCCCTCGCTGCTCCCGCCTTCTGGCACCCGCGCCTGCCCCTATGCTTGGGTGGAAGCGAGCACCTCGCGCTTTCGCTCGGGCGCTGCTTTTCGAGGACAGCCGAAATCCACTGGACGGCCCGTGTCTGCACCTCTTCCCGTTGGTCGCCATGGCGGGATCGTCGTCACTGTTCCTTGCCTCCCTCGGATTCTGTTCACAATCCCACAAAATGTGGGCCGCAGTAGCTCTTTCCGATCCACGCACGCGACACAAGTCACTTGCATATGGAGCTAGTGACTATAGTGCTTAGCAGAAGAAACACTTCCTGCAATGGGCCACGGGATTCATTGTCATCAGGCCCGGAATACAAACGCTTTTCTGAGTTTTCAAGGATACAAAAACGCCATTCACTCGTTATGAGCACCGGCGCATGTTGTGCAACGACTTACCCACCCGAAGAGATCTTTCTCTACAGCAGGGGTCTCAAACACGCGGCCTGCGGGCCGCATGCGGCCCGCGAACCTCTCGCTGGCGGCCCGCGGCCCGCACATCACTGTCTTCATCCCACATTTTTTTTTTAATGCTACTTACGTGAGCTACATAGGCATGACTGGTCTGAAGTATTGTTTTCGTGAGGCCACCTCATGTGGTCGCCGTGTGTTGAAGCATAAACGTAAAAAAAATATATTTTTTTCCGTATCGGCGTCCATATTTTAGTTAATTAGGCGACCCGTATCGACTTTTGGAATCCTATAGGATTCCAACAAGTCGATACCGGTCGCCTCAGTAAGAGATTCGGCGCTATAGCGCCAAATCTCTTTCAGAAATTGCCCGTATGTGAGATAAGGGAAAGGTTTTTTTTCTTTTTGTTTTTTCAGATGGTATCGTTATCTCACACTTTGTTCAAATTACACCTCCCCCCCCCTCCCCCCTGCTTCTACCTCCTTCCCCGTCCTGGTCCTTGCGAGGCTCAATTGCGTCAGTGCGGCCCGCTGGCTGAGGTGAGTTTGGGACCCCTGCTCTACAGCATGGGTTCTCAAAGTGGGATCCGCGGAACCCAGGGGTTCCGTGAAAGACATCTTATATGGTTCCGCGAGCGACCGGAAAGAGTGCAACCCGCTCCTGTTTTACCCCCCATTAGTAAATAATTTATTTATTTAGACAAACAAATTTGCATTACATTTTGCACTTGACGAAACTATCGCACGCCGCATCCGCACACTGGGTGTTTGCGGGTAGCGATAGACCCAGTGGTAGCAGCACTAGACTCGTCCTGTAATGCGCACCATGACAGTTTCACGATTTGCGGACACGATGTGACATTACGCGGTGAGCGCTGGTAATTCGCGGTCACGAGCGTTCCAACCAGTTCAAAAGACATTAACGGGCACCTTGGCGCTTTTATTCGTGTCTCATGGCCTGTCGGCGAGCATGTGACACAGTTTTCATACACGGTGATTTGCCACTGCATGCTCTATGTATTGCAAGTCTCTGTATAATCGCAAGTCTACTGCTGCCTTCGTCGACTGCTGCCGACGAAGGCAGCAGTCGTTCTCAAGACTGAACTCTTTATTTGGCCGTAATTGTGGCCGGGAAACAGAAACTCAAAACTACAGCAAGCAATGCACGCTGTACTCTGATATCGGTGAACAGGGCGTCGGACGTCGATAATCTGATCATCGCTGGCACGC